>JAABOM020061103.1:0-45889 GCA_011800125.2 Solanum clarkiae
ACATGATACCACCATGTAGGAACCTGAGCCCAAGTTGATCATCCTCCTCTACGTGGCTAGTTCGGTGCAACTCAAGCTTGTTGGTGAGACTTCTACTTTGGGGACCTTAGTCTACTCTTTCTCTTGTTATGTACTGAGACACTCTTCTTTATATTCTATTTGACTATGAGGGTGAGCCCAATTGCTTTGTCTTGGCCCCTACTCTTATCCACATAGTATAGAGTTTAACTCTTGTTTTTTGACTATGATATTGTGCAAGCTTTTTCCCTTAGCCCCTTTGCCCCTATTCTTACTCTTTAATGTTTTTTTATGCTTCTATGATCAATGATGTGTAATGATAAGTCAATAGGCTTGTTTGGGGTTCCTTCGTGTTCCTTATTCACCGTATCATGTCTACACCCCAGGCTTGGGTCGTGACAAGATGGTATCGAGCACAACATTGATAAATCCTCAGAATTCAACACACCGCGTCGATTAGAGTCTTGTTCCTGGTTGTGAAGTGTGCCATGACAATGAATAGGAGGCTATGAGACGTTTTAGGAAATGTTTTTGTGCATCATGTTCTACATCATGCTATAGGGTTGTGGTGAGATTTTTCCCCCTAACAATTATTGTTTCCTATGCTAGATCATGATAAACTCTCGAGGACAAAGGGCTCAAACTCCCGAGGAGCAACCTACCAATGGTGAGGTTCGAATTCTCTCACTATGCTTTCTCAAGTGGTGGCCAACCAAGTCAATCAAGGGGCCCAAGCCCCTTATGCTACTACTCCGGGAGATAGGATAAGAGACTTCATAATGATGAATCCTTCGATTTTCTATGGATCAAAGGTGGATGAAGATCCACAAGAGTTCGTTGATGAGGTCTACAAAATTTTGAATATTATGGGTTTTGGGCCAAATTAAAAGGTGGAGTTGGCAGCGTACAAACTCAAAGGGGTAGCTCAAATATGGTATGATCAATGGAAGGGTGAGAAGCGGGTTGGTAATGTAGTGCTTTGGGAGGAGTTCAAATTGGCTTTCCTTAATCGATGTTACCCTCTTGAGCTTAGGGAAGCAAAGTTGGTAGAGTTTTTGAACTTCAAACAAGCTGACATAATTGTGAGGGAGCATGCCCTAAAGTTTAATCAACTTTCAAAGTATGTTCCTCATTTGGTGGTCGATCCTAGATCTAAGATGAATAAGTTCATGATGGGAGTCCTTGACTTGGTAAGTTAAGAATGTTGGTCTGCCGTGCTAATTAGTGATATGGACTTGTCTCGGTTGATGAGCTATGCTGAGCAAATGGAGGAGGAGAAATTGAGGAAGAGAAGGGGGCATGAGGCCAAGAGGGCCTAGTTTGAGTGTAAATTCCAAAAGGGTGCTAAATTTTGCCAAGGCCAAGCGCCTCCTCATGCTACTAATAGGGGGTTTACCAATGACTACCCCAGGCCTCAAGGTGTTGGTGGGATGGATCCTATGGATATGTTCCCTAAATGTGGAAGGTGCCATGGAGGCCAATGTTTGAAGGGTTCTAACGCATGCTTTGAATATAAGGAGCTTGGTCACAAGAAGGTATTGTCCAAGAAACTGTGGCAAGGTCCAGGGTGCCAATGCGGTCCAATTAGGGAGAGGTGGTCCACAAGGTGGTGCCCCAAAACACAATCGATTTTATGCTCTACATGGAGGGCATGAGGTTAGGAGGTCCCCGAAGTTGTCGCCAATATGTTAAAAATCTTTCACTTTGATGTGTATACTTTGATTGATCGGGGTGCCACTTTTTTCTTTGTTACCCCTCTGATTTCTAAAAAGCTCCATATTGTCGCTGAGTTGTTGCATGAGTTATGCGAAGTATCTTCTCCTATTGGTGCCTCTATTGTTGCTAGGAAAGTTTATAGAAGATGTCCTACTGGCATTTTGCATAAGTTATTACCTTGTGATCTTGTTGAATTAGACATGGTAGATTTTGATGTCATATTTGGGATGGATTGGTTGCATGCCTGCCATGCTTCTATTGATTGTAGAACCTGTAGGGTAAAGTTTCAAATTCCTAATGAACTACTCCTTGAGTGGGAAATTCAAGATGTGGTGGTCAAGGGTAGATTCATTTCATGCATTAAAGCCTATAGGTTGATTTCTAATTGACATTTCTATCATCTTTTGAGGGTTAAAGTTGTGGAGTCCAAAGTCCCTTCCATAAAGTCAATTTCGATTGTAAATGAGTTTGTTGATGTCTTCCCAAATGACTTTCCCGGTGTCCCTCCCAAAAGGGAGATAGATTTTGTCATAGATCTCCTTCCCGATACTCAACCTATCTGTATTCCCCCTTACCATGTGGCCCCGGCGGTGTCGAAGGAGTTAATGGAACAATTGAATGATTTGTTGAAAAAGGGATTTATTAGGCCTAGCCAATCATATTGGGGTTCCCTGGTGTTGTTTGTGAAAAAGAAGGATGGGTTACTTAGAATGTGTATTGACTATCGGTAACTCAGTAGGATCACTATAAAGGATGGATATCCTCCTTCCAAGAATTGATGACTTGTTTGACCAATTGCGAAGGGCTAGCTTATTCTCTAAGATTGATCTTTGATCTGGGTATCATCAAGTGAGGGTAAGGGAGTGTGATATTCCCGAGATAACCTTTTGGAATAGATATGGGCATTACAAGTGTGTTGTGATATTGTTTGGGTTGACTAATGCACCGACCATCTTTATGGACCTAATGAATAGGGTCTTCAAACATTACCTTGATTCCTTTGTTGTGATTTTCATTGATGATATTTTGATCTATTGACATAGTAGGGAGGAGCATATGGGGCTTTTGAGGGTCATGTTGCAACGATTGAGGGAGGAGAAATTGTATTCCAAATATGGTAAGTGTGAATTTTGGTTGAAGGAGGTTGTTCTTGGTTCATGTGGTGTCATGGGGTGGTTTAAAAGTGGATCCTAAGAAAATCGATGTGATTAGGAATTGGCCTAGACCATTGACCCCAATATTAGGAGCTTCCTGGGCCTTGCGGGATACAATAGAAGATTTATGAATCGGTTCTCCTCCATTGCTTCCTGTATAACCAAATTGACTCAAAAGAAGGTTATGTTTGTGTGGACTGATGAATGTGAGAGAAGCTTTCAAACATTAAAGGATAGGCTTGTGGTCTGCTCCTATGTTGTCACTATTGGATGGGCTTGAGGGTTTTGTTGTGTATTGTGATGCATCTAGAGTTGGTTTGGGTTGTGTGCTAATGCAAAATGGTAAGGTCACAGTTTATGCTTCTAGACAACTCAAAGTGCATAAAAGGAATTATCCTACCCATGATCTAGAGTTAGTTGTCGTTGTGTTTGCATTAAAGATTTGGCATCATTAATTGTATGGGGGCATGTGGATGTCTTCACCGATCATAAGAACCTCAAATATGTCTTCACTCAAAAAGATCTCAACTTGAGACAAAGAAGGTGACGAGAACTTCTCAAAGATTATAACATGAGTGTGCATTATAATTCGAGTAAGGCAAATACGGTGGCAGATGATTTGAGTAGGGTGTACATGGGTAGCCTAGCTCATGTTAATGGTGGTGACAGAGAAATAGCCAGGGAGGTGCGTAGATTGGCTAGATTGGTGTTTAGGTTGGAAGAGGTTAGTGATGATGGTGTGCGGTAAGCTCTCTATCAACAATAAGGGGCTATTCATAGTAAAAAACTACTAGACTATATGGATTCCAATGGGTGTTGTTGATGGGTCTAAGTCTTTATTAGTCGATGAGGTGATAGCAGAAAAAGATCTTGACTCCTCCTTGCTTGAATTGAAGGCCTTGGTGAAAGAGCGCAAAGTAGAGGTTTTCTCCTGAGAGGGAGATAGTGCCCTTAGATACCAATGTAGGTTGTGTGTGCCTTGTGTTGATCATTTGAGAGAGAAAATCCTTGATGAGGCCCATAATTCTTCTTATTCTATCCACCATGGTTCCACCAAAATGTATAGAGACTTGAGAGATATATATTGGTGGGGAGGTATGAAGAGGGACATTGCAAAATTCGTTTCCAGTTGTCATAGTTATCGACAAGTTAAAGCCGAATATCAAAGGATGGGTGGCCTAACCCAAGACACAAAGATTCCCACTTGGAAGTGGGAGGTGATTAATATGAATTTTGTGGTTGGGTTGCCCAAAACTAGAAAAGGTTTTGATTCCATTTGTGTGGTGGTTGATAGGATGACGAAATCGGCTCACTATTTATTGGTTAAGACCACTTATGGGGCTGAAGAGTATTGCATGGTTGTACATCTATGGTTAGTGAGGTGGCATGGGGTCCTTTTGTCCATCATATCGGTTCATGGTTCACAATTTACTTCAAACCTTTGGAGGTCCTTTCAAAGGGGCATTGGTACAAAAGTCCGCCTTAGTATGGCCTTTCACCTCCAAACGGACGGACAAGCCGAAAGGACAATTCAAACCCTTGAGGATATGTTTAGAGCATGTGCATTGGAGTTGAGGGGTTTTTCGGATGACCATCTTTCTTTGATTGAATTCGCATACAACAATAGCTATCACTTTAGCATCGGTATGGCTCCTTTTGAGGCTCTTTATGGGAGATGTTGCAGATCATCGATTGATTTGTTTGAGGTTGGAGAGGTGGCTTTATTGGGACCGAATCTGGCTATGGAGGCTCTTGAGAAGGTTAGGATGATGAGGGCATGGTTGAGAACAACCCAAAGTCATCAAAAATCTTATGCCGATGTGAGAAGAAGAGATGTTGAATACAAATTAGTTGATTGCATTTATTTGAAGGTTTCTCCAATGAAAGATGTAGTCCGTTTTGGTAAAAAAAAAGGAAAGTTGAGTCTAATATATGTTTGTCTTTATGAGTTCTTGAAGAGGGTTGGCAAGATAGCTTATGAGTTGAAGTTGCCTAATGAAATGAATTTGGTTCATCTAGTGTTCCATGTCTCAATGTTGAGAAAATGTGTTGGTGACCCTAATGCTATTGTGTCTCTCGATGTTGTGGGTGTTGTTGAGGTTAACTTGACTTATGAGGAGGTTCCGATTTAGATCCTAGATAGGCAAGTGAAGAGATTGAGGAACAAGAAGGTGGCATCCATTAAGGTCCTTTGGAGGAACCAACAAATAGAAAGAGGTATACTTATCTTTTCCACTATACTCAATCCTGAGGTACTAATTCTAAGTCCTCTCTGTGACTTCAAGTCTTATGTTTCAGCCCCTATGTCATGCATATGCATTCATGTTTAAGTTAGCAAGTTATGATGATTTTACACGTATGTTGAGATTTTGAAAATGGTGTTTTAAATGTGATGTTGTATTCTTGTTGGGGATAATTAGTTTATAATCATTCTTGTCTTGTATGTCACTTTTAAATTCAGGGAAGAATGTCCCCGGGGGAGATATTGAAACGACCCCGAAAAGTGCCGAAAACGTGCCTCAGAATGCCCAGAATTTTAAATGACATATATCTCAAAATCCGTTTGCTATTCCAAAATCCGACTTCATATTCTTATTTAGGGGGTCCAAATTAGGTGAAAAGGGGTCTGACCTCGATTTAAGAGCGAAATATTAGCAATTATTAATTTTTATGTGATGATTTCTAGTGAGCACTGCGCGATGTTGGCGCGACGCGGTGGTGTTCCATTTCAATGTATTTTTTTTTGTTCGTCCAACATTTCTAAGTGTTGGACCTAGGGTTCCCAAATGTATTTTTACCTATACTTAGCCAAATTTCACCCTCATATTACCCAAAATATTTTCTAAAACTCACTCGAAAAACTTAGCCAAAATTTCACTCCCAAATTCAAGTCCCAAACCTCAACCCAAGCTATGGTTCTTCTTCAAGGTTTTTCTCCAAGCTTCAAGCCTATATCTCCAATCTTCACCAAGTTCATCTCTAAGCCAAGGTATGTGGGATTCTTTCATGAGTTCTTTTCACCCATGATACCTAAACCTCTTTTTACTTAAATTGCATGATTTAAAGTTGATTTATAAATGGGTCTTGCTTATTATAAATTATTGCACACTATGTTAAAGCTTTGTAAAGTTGTGACTGTTTTGTCATGTTTTGAGTTATAAATCTTTGATCTATTGGAAGATTTAAGAAGGGGTTTTTTGTATATTGCTTAATGGTGTTGCATGGTGTTGATTGATGGTTTTACAATGGATTTTCTTGCATGATTTCATCTCTATAATTCATGGGTTTATACTAGCATTACACACCCTCTAATTGTTTGATAAAATGTCCGGATATGGTTTCTTGATGAGTTGAGGGTCCAACGCATGAGATATGATATGAAGACTATATGATGATGAAATGAGTTTATGTATATGATACACTCTATGTAAAGTGTTGCATAGACCATACTCGATTCGGGGGGATAAGATCCCGGTAACCATGTTGGGGTTTTCTACTTATCAATCATGTGAGGGGTTTGTACTTCGCCACCATGTTGATAAAGTGTGATTATCATCAACCATGGGATGGGTTTATACCACACAACCACCAAGGGGTTTGTACCGTGAATAGCTAGTTTGGTCTCTTCTACACATATGATATCCTATATGAGTATGAGTTACTTAAACATGTTTTACGTAAGCATTGATCATACATGCCATATTGTTATATTATGATTATTGCTTAATATTATGCATTTTGATCATGATTCCTATATATTGTAGCATAGCATCCTACATACTTAGTACATTCAAACGTACTTTTGCATACTCTTGCCTACATGATATCAGCATGCAGGAATCGGAGCCTAAGTTGATCGTCCTCCTCTGCATGGCTAGTTCAGTGCTACTTAAGCTAGTTGGTGATTCCTCCACTTCGAGGATCTTAGTCTACTCTCTCTCTCTCTCTTGTTATGGATTGATACACTCTTTTTATGTTCTATTTGACTACGAGGGTGAGTTCGGTTGCTTTGTCTTCACCCCCACTCTTATCTATGTAGTAGAGGTGGTTGTAGGACATGTTTGTATCTATGATATGATTTTAACTTTTGTCTTTTAATATGATATTGTGAAAGGTTTTTCCCTTAGAACCTTTTGCTCCTATTCTTGCTCTTTAATGTTTTTATATATTTCCGTGACAAATGATGTGTAATGACAAGTTAAGAGGCTTGTTTGGAGTTCCTTTAGGTTCCCCATTCGTCGTGTCACGTCTAGGCCCTAGGTTCGGGTCGTGACAGCTCCTTTAGCGTGTGGAGTCATCTCCCTCTCGTTTTAGGCATGATTTAGCATAGCAAATAAAAAGTGTTACGGGAGGAAAGCTAACTTCAACTCTATAGCACAGTTTAGAACATGAAGAAGGGAAAAAATTCCTAAAACGTCTTATAGCCTACTTCTCACAATTGTGGTGCACAACACAATCATGAACAGGACTCGAATCAATGCAGTGTGTTGAACTCCGAGGATCTAACAACCTAGAGCTCTGATACCATCTATGTCACGATCCAAGCCTAGGGCTTAGATGTGATCGGCGAATAGGAAACTCGAAAGAACCCTAAACAAGCCTCATAGCATATCATTACATATTCTTGGTCGCGGAAGCAATTAAAATGACATTTAGAAATAAGCATAAGCAAGGGAACTGGACTAAGGATAAACCTTCGTATTATAACATGATGAAATAAGAGAGTCAAGACAATTACCATAG
Organism: Solanum clarkiae; assembly: GCA_011800125.2. Lineage (NCBI taxonomy): Eukaryota > Viridiplantae > Streptophyta > Magnoliopsida > Solanales > Solanaceae > Solanum > Solanum clarkiae. Next base: position 7,632 of record JAABOM020061103.1, read on the forward strand.
ATACATAATATGTCCAACAACACCTCTACTACATAGATAAGAGTGGGGGCCAAGACAAGCAACCGCGCTCACCCTCATAGTCAATACATTACCGAAAGAAAAATAGTCTTAAGACATATCCAGAGTTCATAAGTAACGTCCCCAAAGTGGAGGACTCACCAACAAGCTTGTAGGACAATCGAACTAGCCACGTGGAGGAGGAGGAGGATCAAGCGGTGCACTAGTTCCTACATAGTGACATCATGTAGGCATAGAGTATGTATTAATACGTTTGACTGTTCTAAGTATGTAGGATGCAATGCAACAACTGATAAGTATCATCAGCAAAATGCATAATCATAACAATAGATGGCATACAACCAATATGATATGTATGAATGATGCTTAAAGTAAGACAATGTTTCTATAGAACATAATACGAGTGTAAGGAGTGATCATTATAGTGCAAGCCAAGGCCAACCACTCCCCTGGATAGGCGCATGAGGTACAAACCCTTTCATGAGGTTGATGGAGTACAAAATCCCCAACAAAGTTGATGGAGTACAAACACCCCCCCCCCAATGGGTTAATGGAGTACAAACTCCCCAACATGTTGATGGGTACAAACCCCTAACAAGGTTGATAGGTACAAACCCCCGACAAGGTTACCTGGGCCTACCATCGCCCTAATTAAGCAATCGAGGTGCTAGCCCCTCAACAAGGTTACCCGGGCCTACAAGCTTCTGAGCTAGACTTGGTTATCCCTAATACTATAGAGATAATATCATATATATGCACTCTTTTCATCATCATATACATACATTCCCTTTCATCATCATTCCATCATAATTTAATCATCAAATAGTTATTCAACTCACAAGACATTCAAAGGCCTTTCAATTCCTCAAGAAACCATAACCAGACATTTTATCAAACACTTAGAAGGTTTGTAGTGCTAGTGTAAGACCATGCAATTTAAGAGTGAAATCATGCTAATAAATTCATTGTAAAACCATCAATAGATACTTGGTAACACCCTCAAGCAATAAATATTAAAAGCCTTTGTCAAATCTTACAATAGATCTTAGATTCATAGCTCAAAATATAGTAAAACAGTCATAATTTCATAAGTCCAACATAGTGTGCAGTGATTTTCATAATAAATAAGACCCATGAGTAAATCATCTTTAAATAATGCAAATTAGGGTAAAAGGAGGCTTGGGAATCATGGGTGAAAGGAAATCATGAAAGAAACCCACATATCTTAGCTTTGGAGATGAATTTGATGAAGTTTGAACATCGAGACTCGAAGCTTGAGTGCAATTCTTATGAATCCATAAATGGTTTTGAGACTTGAATTTAGGATTAAAATATTTGGCTAAAGTGTTTGAATGAATATTGGGGAATGTTTAGAATGATATGAGGGTGAAAAACGGCTAAGTATAAGTATCTTCACGTTTGGGAACACTTGACCCAAGACTTACAAGTCTTGGACCGAAGTCAAAACTGGACCAAATTTAACACAGGAACACGCCCTTGGTGCGTCGCTCTTGCGGCGCAAAAAGTTCTCTAGAAATCGCATTTTTGGAATTTCAAATTTTGATATAGTTGCTCTATAATTGGGGTTCGACTCTTTTCCCCCTAAATTTTACACCCTAAACAAACATATGAAGTCAGATTTTCGATACCGCGCACAGAGTTTTAGATATATTGAAATTACGGTTCAGAATATACCTCAAGCTACTAAGAATGGTTGGCAAGACAGTGATCATCTCTTACTTAGGGCCAACTTCCCAACGGTGATATGTCGAATATTGATGTTCATAACGCTCTATGGCTATTGACCATGGTTGTAACCGCTCAACTCAATCAACAAGCGCATGCTCCTGAGATTTCAAAGGATAAGAGGAGGGAGAGTGAGGCTAAGAGGGCGTGAGTTGCTAGAGCCTAATCTTCTACTAGTCTATCAGTTCCCATGTACAAGAAGAAAAGGATTCCTTTTGTCACTTGCCAAGGGTATGGCAAGAAACATCAAGGGAGGTGTTTTGCGGAAGTTGAGGATTATTTCAAGTGTGGCAGTGTTCGGCATAAGATGAGAGATTGCCCAGTGGCCTCAAAGGAAGGGAGAAGAAGGGTCCAAAGTAAAGGTGGCAATGGTGGGGCGAGTTTTCCAAAATGTCAAAAATGTGAAAAAATATCATCACGGTAAATGCTTAAAGGATTCGAATGTGTGTTATGGGTGTGGGAGAGTAGGCCATAAGCTTATTGATTGCCCTTATGCTCGAAACAAGGGCAACAATGGTCGTACTCAAGTTCAAGGAGGTAATGCTGATCAATGGGTCATATTGATCAAGGGGATCAAGGAGGCCAACAATGGGGCACTCAATTATGATGTTCACGCTCCAATAAGAAAGCGGTCATTGTCAGGAATTAACCTAACCGAAGGTTAGGGTCGAATCCACAGGGAATACAAGGTTTGACTACAAGAATTCACTATCAATCATTACGAGTATCTATAACTAGAATCTCTAAATGTGTGTGGGGGGGTTATGATTCAAGAGCAAAAGAAAAAGTAAACGACGCGAGAAAACACTCAATATTGAGGACAACATGGGAATTTTGTTCCCCATGGTTCGTTGACTCGATTACCCTAGAAAACATAACTACAATTGAAAATTCACATGCAGGATGGTAACTTAGGTTCTTCCAGCCATTTTGTGAAGGTGAAGGTCGAATTTCACCATGACACTTGGTTGGCAACCATGGTGTGCCAACTAATCTTTACCTATTGTCTCAATCAACCTCCCCTTTGTTAGGTTTGATTGATTAGACGAGAACACATCAATCGAATCCTATCATCCACTTCCCTTTTCCTATACATCACTACCTTGTTCGAGATCATGATAGTATACAGGGTATGGTGTTGGCCACCACCAAACAACAATCAAAATGAAGGGAAATAAACAATACATGCAAAACCCCAATAATAGAAATACAATAAATCTAAGTCATCTAAAGTCAACTACCTATTGTTCCCACAACCCCAAGTTGATGGTGCTTAGCTACTCATGGCTAAAGCAAAACCAACAAAAATGCAAAGACAAGATATAGTTGAGAGTTTTACCCAACGTAATGAAGAGTAATAGCACCACAAGTTGCAAACCACAAGCTTGATATATTGATGATGTTCACGCACCAATAAAAAAATGATCACTGTCAGCGATTAACCTAACCGAAGGTTAGGGTCGAATCAACAGGGGATATAGGGTTTGACTATAATAATTCACTATCAATCATTTCGAGTATCTATAACTAGAATCTCTAAATGTGGGGGGTTATGACTAAAAAAAAGTAAAAATAAACACTATAATACGATGCGAGAAAACACTCAACTTTGGGGACATCTTTTGGGAATCATGTTCCCCATGGTTCGTTGACCCGATTATCCTAGACAACATAACTACAATTGAAAATTTGTATGCAGGATAGTAACGTAGGTTCTTCCAGCCCTTTTGCGAAGTTGAAGGTCGAATTTCACCATAGCACTTGGTTGGCAACCATGGTGTGCCAACTAACTGTTACCTATTATCCCAATCAACCTCCATTTGATTAGGTTTTGTTGATCAGATGAGAATACATCAATTGAATCCTTTCATCTACTTCCCCTTCCTATTCGTCAATACCTAGGTCGGGATCGTGATAGTAAGGGGAGTTTGGTGTTGGCCACCACCAAACAACAATCATAATGAAGAGAAATTAAACAATACATTCAAAACCCCAATCATAGAAATGTAATAAATCTAAGTCATCTCAAGTTCAACTACCCATGGTTCCCACAATCTCAAGTTAATCGTGCTTAGCTACTCATGGCTAAAGCAAAACCAACAAAAATGAAAAGATAAGACATAGTTGAGAGTTTTACCTAAAGCAATGAAGAGTGATAGCACCACAAGTTGCAAAGCACAAGCTTGATATATTAAAAATGAATACAATATGGGATTTGCACTCCTCAAAAGTGGGTTTTCCAAGAGAAAATAAAAATCTAAGCTAAAATCCTAAAATATTCTTAAGAGAATATTCAAAGGTGATATTTAATATTTGGAATCTCCTCTTTTTTTAAAAAAATCCTAACTTAAAGCATTTATAGTATTTATAAAATAACCCTAAAAATTACACTAAAAAGACAATTGGTAGCTGGTACGCCTCATAGGTACAACTCATAGGTAACCCTACGAGTTGTAATCGGGGTCTTATAATAGGTTCTTGGCATTTTGGACTCAGCTAGTATGACCCACTGGTACGAGTCATTTCTTGGACTACGACTCGCATGCTTCTCTCATAGTCTAGGCCTCCAATTTTTCATCCAAAGTTTTGGCTCTCTATTTCTTGCTACAAGTCTACCTGTATGAGTTATATCAAGACCTATGACTTATAGGATGGCCTTATAAGTCTGACCTACACTTAGAAGATTTCTGATTTTTGGTCTTTATTTCTTGCTAAGATATCACCCTACAATTCGTAGCTTGGATTACGACTCGTAGGTGAGCTCGTATGTCTTGAGCTTCAGCAAAATCTATAATTTTTCTCCAAAATCATGCCAACCTACCTTTTCTGCAATAACAACACAAAAATACATAAAAAATCATTAAAAAATCACATTAAGAACTCAAAATATTCCTTATTTTATGCATCAAATGTGTTATATTTTGACAGAACATCACTCCAGGACATAATCGGTTCTATGCTCTTCAAGGGGGGCAAGGAGAGGATGAGGTGCCTGATGTTGTTACTAGTATATTAAAGGTGTTTTATTTTGATGTACATGCTTTGATAGGTCCGGGCGCCACTATTCCTTTCATTATTCTTTTGTTGCTAATAAGCTTCATGTTTGTTTCGAATTGTTATGTGAACCTTTTAGGTGTCTACCCCATAAGCGAGTCTATCATTGCTAGAAAATTCTGTATGGGTTGTCCCATTTGCATAAAGTATTGCCTTGTGATTTTGTTGAATTATATATAGTGGATTTCAATGTCATTCTTGGGATGGATTGATTGCATGCATATTACGGTTCTATTAATTGTAGAACCCATAGAGTTAAATTCAAATTCCCTAATGAGCCCATCCTTGAGTGGGAAAGTCGTGATGTGGTGGTCAAGGGTAGATTCATTTCTTGTCTTAAAGCCCAAAAGTTGATTTCTAAGGGTTTTCTGTATTATCTTGTCAGGATTAGGGATGTTGAGTCCAAAGTCCTTCTTATTGAGTTGGTTCCTGTGAATAATGAGTTTCTTGATATCTTTTCCGATGAGCTTCCTGGTGTTCCTCCCAAAAAGGGAATAGGTTTTAGTATAGACCTTCTTCTCGATACACAACTCATTTCTGTTCCCTCTTATCGTATGGCCTCAGCAGAATTGAAGGAGTTAAAGGATCAATTGACGAATTTGTCGAAAGAGGGTTTCATAACGCCTAGTAAATCAGCTTGGAGTACACCAGTGTTAATTTTGAAGGAAAAGGATGGTTTTCTTAGCATGTGGATTGATTACCGAAAGCTTAATAGAGTCACCATAAAGAACAAGTACCCTCTACCAAGGATTGTTGATCTTTTTGATCAACTTCAAGGGTCTATTCACTTTTCTAAGATTGATCTTTGGTCCAGGTATCACCAAATGAATATTGAGAGAGTGTGACATTCCCAAGATGGCTTTTTGGACTAAGTAGGCACTTTGAATTTGTGGTTATGTCCTTCGGGTTGACTAACGCACTGGCTATATTTATAGATCTCATGAATAGGGTCTTTAAACCCTACCTTGACTTGTTTATGGTGGTTTTTATTGATGATATTCTGATTTTTTCCTTAGTGAGGATGAGTATGTGAATCACTTGAGGGTGGCATTGCAAATCTTGAGAGAGGAGAGTTTGTATGCTAAATGTGAAAAATATAAGTTTTGGTTGAAAGAGGTTGCTTTTTTAGGGCATGTGGTGTTGGGTGATAGCATTAAGGTGGATCCTAAGAAGACAGAGGTGATTCAAAATTATCCTAGACCTTTGACTCCATCGGATATGAGGAGTTTCTTGGGTTTGGTAGGTTACTATCGAAGGTTCATAAATGGTTTCTCTTCTATTGCTTCCTCTATGATAAAGTTGACCCAAAAGAAAGCGAAATTTCTATGGACCAATGAATATGAAAAGAGTTTCAAAACCTTGAAATATAAGCTTGTCTCCGCTCCTATCTTGGCTCTACTAGAAGAGTTGGAAGGATTTGTTGTATATTGTGATGCCTCAAAAATTGTCTTGGGATGTGTTTTGATAAAAAAAATGGTAAGGTGATAGCATATGCCTCTAGGAAATTTAAGGTGCATGAGAAGAATTATCCCACCCATGATCTTGAATTGGAGGCCATGGTATTTCTTTTAAAATTTGGCGTCACTACTTGTATGGGGTTCATGTTGATGTGTTTACCAACCACAAGAGTCTTTAATATGTGTTCACCCAAAAAGGTCTTAACTTCAGACAAAGAAGGTTATTAGACCTCTTTAAAGATTATGATATGAGTCTGCATTATCATCCCGACAAAGCTAATGTTGTGGCCGATGCTCTAAGTAGAGTGTCCATGGGTAGTCTAGCTCGTGATGATGATGATGGCAAGGAGGTGGCTAGAGAGGTTCGCCGGTTGGCTAGATTGATGGTTAGACTGGATGAAGTTGATAATAGTGGTGTAGTGGTGGTGTATTGTTTTAAATGTCCTTGATTGAGGAGGTGAAGGCAAAAAAGATCTTAACCCCACCTTGCTAGAGTTAAAGGCCTCGGTGAGAGATGGTAAAGTGGGGGTTTTCTCCCAAGGGAGAGATGGTTCCCTTAGGTACCAAGGTAGATTGTGTGTGCCAAATCTTGATGACTTGAAAGAATTGATCTTGAAGGAGGCCTATAATTCATCATATTCCATTCATCTCGGTTCCACAAAGATGTATAGAGATTTAAGGGAGGTGTATTGGTGGGGTGGTATGAAGGGAGACATTGCCAAGTTCATATTCTGATGTCACAATTGCCAACAAGTGAAACAATACATCAAAGACTAGGTGGCCTAGCCCAAGATATAGAGATTCCTACTTGGAAGTGGGAAGAGATCATCATGGATTTTTTTGGTTGGGTTGCCTAACACTAGGAAACATTTTGACTCTATTTGGGTTGTTATGGATAGAATAACAAAGTCGGCTTATTTCCTACCACTCGAAACTACTTATGGTGCCGAAGATTATGCCGAGTTTTACATTCATGAGTTGGATAGATTGTATGGGGTGCCCATGTCTATCATTTCGTATTGGGATGCTCAATTAACTTCTCACTTTTGGATGTCATTTCAAAGAAGTCTCGATACCACGATTAAACCTAGCGTGGATTTTTATCCTCAAATGGATGGTGAAGCCGAAAGGACTATCCAAACTCGTGAGGATATGCTTAGGTCTTGTGTTTCAGAGTTTAAGGGTAGTTGGGATGAACATCCTCCACTCATTGAGTTTGCTTACAACAATAGCTACTACTCAAGCATTGGTATGGCTACATTTGAAGTTTTATATGGTAGGCATTATAGATCCCTGGTTGGGTGGTTTGATGTTGGTAGCTTTGCTAGGTTCGGATATGGTATGGAGTCCTTGGAGAAGGTGAGGTTGATTAGGGAGAGATATAAAATATCTTAAAATAGACAAAAGTCCTATTCCGATGTGAGAAGAAGAGATCTTGAGTTTGAGGCTGCTGATTGGGTCTATTTGAAAGTCTCACCCATGAAGGGTGTAGTCCGGTTTGATAATAAGGGAAAGTTGAGCCCAAGATTTATGGGTCCCTATAAAGTTTTGAGGAGAGTGGGTAAGGTTGCATATGAGTTGGAGTTGCCTATGTAGGTGACCCAAGTGCTATAGTGCCCTTGGATGTTGTGGGTATCGTAGGATATAAGTTGACCTATGAGGAGGTCCCGGTAGAAATTTTTGATAGACAAGTGGAAAGGTTGAGAAACAAAATTATAGCTTCCATTAAGGTTCTTTTAGAGGAACCAACAAGTTGAAAGTGCCACATGGGAAGCCGAGGCGGACTTGAAAAAGAGACATTCATATCCTCTTCCACTCTACTCAAGCTGAAGGTACTAATTTAAGTCCCCTATATGAATTAAGTCTTAAGTTTTAGCCCTCATGTCATTTTGCATGCATTCATGTTCATGGTAATAAGTTTATGATGATTTTTGACATTCATGTTGAGACTTTTTGAAAATGATGTTCAAATGCATTTGTTCCATTCATATCGGGCTGAAGTCTTCATGATTAATTCTCTTATGCACGTTTATTTGACATTCGAGGATGAATGTTCCTAAGGAGAGATGTTGAAATGCCCCAAAAATGTGCTTCAAAAATGCCTATAATCGTAATTTTCATATATCTCAAAATCCCTGCATGATATAGAAAATTCAACTTTATATTCTCGATCAGAGGAAAAAATTATGCGGGAAATGGGTATAACACAAATTTTAAATACCCTTAGCAAAAAATATTTTTTGCTAATTTTCGCAAAACAGTGTTTGTCTACGCCTAGGTCGCGACGCGCCTGGGTTGTTGATCAGTGTTAATTCTTTCTCCTCGATGGATTCGCATCGCGTCGCATCGTGTCGCGTACTAGATACAGATAAGTTCAAGTTTTTCCTCATTCTTCCTATGTGCCCAAGAGCATTGCGGTCATAGCCCCATGCCCATTAATGCATGAAACCACCCATACTTAGCCATTTTTCAACTCTTTGTCACTCAAAACCCTCACAAAAAACAAAAACCTCTCCAAGACATAGCCAAATATCACATTCAGATATCAAGTATTTCAAGCTCAACTTTGGAACTCAATGATTCTCTTCATGCTCTAAGTTCTCTTCAAATCTCATCCTAAGAAAATCCAAGTTTGAGGTATGTGGGTTTCATCCATTGGGTTCTTTCACCCATGGAGCCCAATCTTCCTTTTTATGAAAATTGCATGTTTTGAAGTTGTATTACTTCCGGGTGTCTTTTATTATGCAATATGAGCATGATTTATGTCAGGGTTTTATCAATGATTGTTGATTACTCATGAATATCTATTTTAAGCTTACACTATGAGTTGATCTTTGTCTATTGAGACTATGTACGTTTTGAGCTATGAAACTATGATATATTATGAGTTTTGATGATGGATTTCAAGGTACCCTACTAATATTTTACTACATGTTGGTGGGTTGATTTGCATTTTATTTTTCTCATCTTATTTCACTCTCGAATTGCATGATTTTGAACTAGTATCATAAATACACAAAGTGTTTGATAAAACGTCAAGTCAAGAATTCTCAAGTGATTGATGATCTATCTTTTGATTTACAAGTCAAGTGACTTCATGAAGTTTAAGGGCTTTCAAAAATGTATCTAATTCATGAAATTATCTATGATTATGCAAGTATCAAGTTTAGCCCTATTTTCAAGATTTTTGCCTCTTGTGAGCCATTCATGTTAAAGCAAGGGTTCATGTTTTATTATCATTACTCTCATGTTTCAAGTTAGCTCACCATTAGATGTCAAGCATGTTATGAGCTACTCATGTTGTATTTCCATATTTATTACAAGTTATGCATGTTATGATTATTTCAAGTATTCCGTGGGATTAGATTTAGCAGTGATGGATTTAACGTCGGAATGGACTATCTTCAAAGGTCTATACTTCTTTCCTCAAACTATGTGCCAACAGATAATTATACTTTACCCTTGCTATGCTAGTGGATTCATGTGGTGCACTTTATCATGAAATCCACTCTAAAATGGGATGGGTTCCCATAAGAAGGGTTACTTCTCCGGAATAGGATGGGTTCCTGTAAGGTGAAGTATGGTTTACACTGGAAAGTAGACCACCTCTTTACCGATGAGGGGTAATCATCGGGATTCCAAGTTCTATCTCACTTGGTCTTACTTTTGATGGCTAGGTCCTCTTCCCACACATGTACTATGTTTTATGCATGTTAGATGATTTACAAGCATGTTTTACTTCAAGCATTGATCATGCACGCCGTATTGAGATTACATTTCACTATTGCTTATTATTATGCATTTTGACTATATTAGCTTATGTCTTGTTGTATTGCATCCTACATACTTAGTACCATCAAACGTACTAACGCATACTCTATGCCTACATGATATTACCATGTAGGGAGGGGATCACCATTTGATCATCCTCCACTTGGCTAATACGATACTTTGAAGCAAGCTTTGACGAGTCCTCAAGTTCAAGGACACTATCTTTATTGCTCTTGTTATTTTGAGACTTCTTTATATCAAACATTTGTTATGGGTGAGCCTGATAAGTGTCTTGGCTCCCGCTCTATTCCATGTGAAAGGGGTTTTTTGATATTATGGTGTACGTATGCTTGATTTTGACTTTTTAATGATTCTCAAAGACTTCCCTTAGTCCCTCTTCCATTTTTATTATATCTCTTGTTATTGTTTACTTTGCTCAGCGACCAAAGATGTGTGATTTATATGCTAAGAGGCTTGTTTGGGTCCCTTTGGATTCCCATTCTCCAAGTCATGTCTAGGACCTAGGCTTTGGTCATGACAAAGTGTCAAGCTCAAAATCATATACAAAGTATCCAACAACACCTCTACTTTAGAATGGAGCAGAGGCCAAGACACTTCCTGGACTCACCCTTATGATAACAAGTATTCAACATAGAAGATGTCTTACCATAGCATGAGTAACATAGATATTCTCCTCGGAGTTAAGGATTCACCAAAGCTTTCTTCGAAGTCCGAACTAGCCACGTGGAGGAGGATGATCAAAGGGAGCTCCGGTCCACACATGATAATATCGTGTCGACATCGAGTATGCGTTAGTACATTTGAATGTTTTAAGTATGCAGGGTGCAATGGGACAAAGACATAAACCAATATTTTCAAAATGCATAATCATAACCAATGGATATATAATAATAATATAGGATGCATGATCAATGCTTGTAACAAAACATGATAACATGCACTACATGGATCAATAGTATAGCAAGGATTATATTTATAATCATGTGGCGACACATAGTTTAGAGACTAAAGACTTTATATAAGGACCCCTTGAATTGAGCCTCCATCGTAAGCCTCAATCGATGCTAAGTGAAATCCCATAGAATACTTGAAATTATCATACTTTAATAATAACATGAGTAATTTGTAAGAGACATGATAACATGGCATGAGTAGCTCATAAACATGTTTGACCTCTAATAGTGAACCTAACTTGAACATGAGAGTAAAATATAATCATACATGATCCCTTGCCTTGACATGAATAGCTCACAAGAGGTTAAAATCTTGAAACAGGGCTCAACTTGATAAGTGTAAAATCTTAGATATTTTTCATGAATTCAAATACATGCTTGAAAGCCCTTAAGCATCATGAAATCACTTGACATGTAAATCATGTAATAGTTCATCAACAACTTGTGAATTCTTTTCATGTAATTTTATCAAACACATGGTGGGTTCATGATACTTATTCAAAATCATACAACTCAAGAGTAAAACAAGAAAAGTAAACTCAATGCAAGAGTAAAACCCTCATTTAGGGTATCTTGAAATCCATCACAAAAGCTCATAACAGTTTGTAGGTTAATAGCTCAAATCATGCATAGTCTCAATAGACAAAATCAATTCATGGAATAAGCTTGAAATAGATGTTCATGCATAATCAATCAATACTTGATAACACCCCAACACAATTTATGTTCATACTTCATAATAAAAGATACCCATAGGTAATATAACTTGAAATTATGCAATTTTCATAAAAAGAGAAGGTTGGGCTCCATGGGTGAGTGGATCCATGGATGAAGACCCACATACCTTAAACCTTGAATTTCTTGAAATGAACTTGAATGAGACTTGAAGCTTGAGATGGTTTCTTGAATTCTAAGATTTAGCTTGAAAACCTTGAATTTGAATGAGAGATTTGATAAAGTCTTGGAGAGGTTTTAGAGAAGGTTTTGTGAGTTATAGAGTTGAAAATGACTAAGTATGGAAGATTTCACGTTTAAATGGACACGGGGCTATTTCCCCAATGCCCTTGAAAGAAAAGAGAAAACTAAGGAAAAACTTACACTGATCCGCATCCATAGCGCAATGCGGACCCAACGCGTAGGCCACCTTACACTAGTCCGTGCTCAAGTGCGTCACAGCATGGGTGCGAACAGACATTGGAAATTCAGAAATTAATGAAAATTATTTTTTGCTAGGGGTCTTTTAGAATCTGGGTTATACCCATTTTCAACTTAATTTTGCCCCCTGATCAAGAATATAAAGTTGAATTTTTAAAATCACGCATAGATTTTAAGATATATAGAAATTACTATTATGGAGAATTCTGAAGCACAGGAGGGGTATTTCAATAACATCATTAATGTAAGATAAGATATAAGCATAGTCTCCCTAAGCATCAACCAAATAAGCTCGTATATAGAGTTTCTTGACATCCAATAATGCCTCTAAGTCATAGAAAGGATGGAGACCAACGCATGTCCTGGGATCACCTCTTGGTAAAGACAAAGAAAATCAAAATACAACATAGGTAGATAGAAAGTGGGTCTTGTCCTTGGAACAAAGGACTCAACACAAGAAAACTTCCACAAGTCGAATCTAGCCATGAAGCGGTGGATGAAGAAAATCTCCAGTCCCTACATGATCAGATCACGTAGGAAATAAAGTATGCATTAGTACATTTTAATGTACTAAGTATGTAGGCATGCTATGCATATGTATATGATAACCTGCATTTCATTGTCAGATGACAAGGGCACACACACACACTCACACACATACACACACACTCTCAAAGACACACACACACACACACACACACACACACACACACACACATATATATATATAGAGAGAGAGAGGGGGGGTATATAGGAAAGAATGTCATATCAATATGCCTTAAATCAATGATTCATGAATGTCATATCAATATGTCGTTCACATTATGCTTGTCATAACATAGATTGAAATAGATAAGGATATTGCTTCATCATGTCCAATTCCAACTCCCATGTAACGCTCTCCACATGCTGGTTTCTCCAAAGAACTTTAACTAAAGTAACATCCTTATTACAAAGCCTCTTCACCTGCCTATCTAAGATTGCAATCGGAACTTCTTTATAAGTAATGTTCTCTTCAACCTAAACACCTACGAAAGTCATAATCACCACGGCTCGTGTAAGGGTTCATGGTGGTGTACTTGGGGAAAACTAGGAGACCCATAGGGAGGTCTCTTCATAGGACCACTACACGAGACCTTTTTCAGGTCATGGTGTGTATACCGAGCCTTGAAAGGGTCCATGGTGATTTCCCTTGGGAAACACATGGAGGCCAAGTGAAGGGTGCCCTCTATGAGACTCTCCATGGGCTGTGGTGGGCACCACAAGCCCTGGAGGATTCCTTGGTATAACCCTTCACTTGAAAATCTCAAAGTAGCCTTATACAAGACCAAGGCCACCTCCAACGTACCCTAAATGGTTCGTGTGATGCACCACCAGATATGAAGGGTTTCTTAAAGGGGACCCTTAGCCAAAACCTTTGAGAAAGGATTTTAAAGTTTCGTTACGACCTCCCGAGGTTTGGGTTCTCACAATGCATGATTCAACCTTCAAAATATAAAATCATCAAAACTCATGTTGAAACATCATTTAAATTATTTTCATGCAAATGTATGCATGTCATGACATGAAAACATAGAATTGGAAGAATTTGGACCATTTGAATAAGAAGAACCTAGTAACTTAGGCTTGAGTAGATAGGAATAGATAGAGATATCACTTCATTATTTCTAGTTCTGTTGCCCATGCAGCACTCTATACATGTTAGTTTCTCAAAAGTACTTCAACTTCCTTGTTACGAAGCCTCTTCACTTTCCTATCTAAGATTCAATTGGAACTTCTTCATAAGTCAAGTTCTCTTTAACCTCAATGCCTTCCAAATGCACTATCATGTTAGGATCACCAATCAACTTCTTCAACATTGAAAAATAGAAAACTGGTGAATTGAACTCATATCTAAAGGAATATTCAATATATAAGCCACATTTTCAATCTTCTCAACAATCTCGTAAGGGCCTACATACCGAGGCTTAACTTGCCCTTTCTGCCAAAATGCATCACACCTTTCATAAGTGAAACTTTCACATAGCTCAATCACTAATAAGGAACTCAAGATCCCTCTTCCTAACATCTGAATAAGACATTTGGTGACTTTGAGCCATTTTCAACCTTTCCCTGATAAATATAACCCTCTCCATAGCCTCCAACACCATGTCTGGGAAGAAAATCAATGCCATTTCACCTATCTCAAACCATCCCACCTAGGACCTACACCTTCTCTCATACAAAGCTTCAAATGGTGTTATCTTAATGCTAGCACGATAATTGTTATTGTAGGTGAACTTAATAAGTAGTAGATGATCATTCCAATTTTCCTTGAATTCCAACACGCAATCTCTCAACATGTCCTCCAATGTTTGAATTATCCTCTCATCGATTTGAGGATGGAACGCGGTACTCAATTTCACCTTCATATCAAGCTCTTTCAGAAATGTTCTCCAAAAGCGAGATTAAATTAGGTACTACAGTCTGATATAGTAGATGTAGGCACACCATTTAATTTGACCAACTCCCATAATTTGACCAACTCCAAGATATATAACTTGGAATAATCCTTGGCATTGAAATTAGTCTTCACTGATATGTTGGTAATCCTATCAACAACTACCCAAATAGAGTCAAATTGCTTGCAGGTACAGGGTAACCCGATCACAAAGTCCATATTCACATCCTCCCATTTCCAAGTAGGAATCTCAATGTCTTGGGCCAAACCACCGGGCTTTTGGTGTTTCATCTTAACTTGCTGATAATTTTGACACTCAAATGCAAATTTAACAATGTCCTTCTTCATACCATGCCACCAGCGCACTTCTCTTAAATCCTGATACATCTTGGTGCGTCCTAAATGTGTAGAATAAGGAGAGTGATGTTCCTCTTTCAAAATAAACTCCCAAAGACTATCAACATCTGGCACACACAATCAATCTTTGTACCGAAGCATACCATCTCCCTTTTGGGGGAAAACCTCTATCTTTTTTTCGGTAACACACTTCTTCAACTTAACTAATGATGGGTTCAAGTCTTGCTTTTCCTTGACATTAATAACCACCAAATACTCAAGCTCATTTTGAATATGAATGCTTGATGAGTGCATATTTTGAACTCATTTAGGGCTTAAATAGTAAGAAATTTTATCCTCAATGTACTGTTATGCCTCATATGTTGAATAATCTATGTATTTGATGCCTAGATTAATAATGAAAGTGCATGGAAAGACAATACTCAACAACACAAGACAAAAGTGCAAAAACTGACAAAGAGGCTATCAAAAGTGGTGGTTCCAACATATTCAGTAGATTGTCAAATAGCGACACCGACCGCCTAATGTTATAGTGTTCAACACCTCATAAGCGGTGCAAAAAGGTAATACTAGTATAGGTTCGATGGATCATCGAACATGATCGGCGATGCATAGAAGTGTCGCCTACAGTTACTAAGACCAAGGCTTCTACAGGATGCATTAAAAGGGTGTCAACTGCACATTCCCCATATAGCCAAAATGCTCGGTGATGGTCGACCTTAACTGTCGAATGGTAATAATATGCTGAAAGTCATAAAAATGTGCACGAGTATAAATATTTGAAAAATCCCTGAGTACATCATTGTTACTTAGTATTACACCATTTTGTAAATTCGTATAGAGAGAGTATAGGAAACCTTCCTTAAGAGAAAAGTACATTACATTTTGGAAGAAGGGTTTTTAAATAAAAGCTTCAGAAGAGGATTCTAAGGATTAGGAGAAGAAATTCTTGCTTATTTCTTTGTGATTTATCTTATCCACATCTGTGACTACATATATTGTTATTACGATCTTACTTTTAATTATGTCTAGCTAAAACCCCAATTGTTGGAGGTGTGTTATGGATATGGGTATTTGAATTATATTATGGCTCTCTTATCATTTGAATTTTTTGTTGTTAATTCGAGTGAGTTCATACTCTTCTCCCTATTTAACTTATAATCTTGAGGTTGCAAACTCTGCGTTATCTTTAAATTTTCAGTTATTGCATTAATTTGAGTGGTTGGAATAGGTATTGAGTGTGATAGCCTAATATCTTTGAGATTTTGATTGAATGCTTTAATATGGGTTTAAGGCTAAAGCATTAATAGATTTTCTAATAAGTTGCTTAGGCAAGCATGTCCTATAGTGATTTTCCACATAAAGCTGTAAATATTTGATGTGTTGTCAAAATATAGTAGATTTTATGGATAAAATATGGAATTTTGTGTGTTTTCAATGCGACTTGTTATGGTTTTTATTTATTTTGTGTTTGTTTTTGCAGAAAGTACAAGTCTTGATTTTGAAAAAAGTTGCAGATTTTGTGATTTTCAGGACCTACAGACTCCACTACGAGTTGTAGCCCAAGCTACAAGTCATAGAGGCTATCTCGTACCATTTAACAGTGTTCAAAAATAAAATATGAAAATTTGAAGTTTAGTCATATGAGCTCAAGGTACGAGTAGTAGTCCCCTCTATGACTCGTAAAGGGTGACCTCGTAGCAATCGACAGTGTTGATCAAAATTAGACTAAGAAATGCAAGAGTGGACTACGAGAAAGTGCTATGAGTTATAAACTAAACTATGAATCATAGAGGTGTATCCTAGCAATGAAGTCCAAAACATCAAGTGTTGACAATGACAGCCGACTACGACTCATAGGGCACCCTACGAGTCGTAACTGCGAGTCTTAGCAGATGTCAATCAGACTTTCTAATTATTTTAAGGACCTTTTTGCAAATACTATAAATAGTATATTTTAGGGTTTTAGGGTAGAATTCATTCATTATTGAGATAGTACACAAAAATTTGGAGAGTTTTTAGAGTAGAATTTTAGGATTTATCTTTGGAGATTGAAATTTGGAGATTAGATTCACTTGTTGATCAACTTAATTATTCAAGCTTGTGATTCTAATTGCAAAGTGGGTTTCATTTTTCTTCATTTTTTCTTGGGTAAGAAATCTACATGTCTTCTTTATTCATTGTTGATCTGTTTGCCTAAGCCATGAGTGGCTAAACCCACAACTTGGGGTTGTGGGAACCATGAGTAGCTAACTTAGAAAAATTGGATTATTTGCTCTTCTTGAGTTGGGTATTTGCATGTATTATCCATTTTCCTTCATTTTGAATGTTGTTTAACGGTGGCCAACGTTAGTGTCATAATCCCGATCCAAGTAGTGATGAATAGGAAAAGGAAATGGGTAACAGAATTTAATTGATGTGTTCTCGTCTAATCAACTAAACCTAGCCAAGGAGAGGTTAACTATAACAATAGGTAACCATTAGTTTGGCACATTATCGCAGCCGGCTAAGTGCCATAGTGAAATTCGACCTTCATCTTTGACCAAGGGTTGGAAGAACAAAAGTTACCGTCTTGCATGTAATGTTCAAATTTAGGTTGTGTTATCCAGGGTGTTTGAGTTAGTGAATCATGGGGAACACAATTTGCCAAGTTGCTCTCTGATTTGATTGTCTCTCCATCTTAGTAGTTTAGTTTAATTTTCTATCGATCATTGCAAACCCTCCCTTCCTTGAGAATTTAGTTGATTGATATTTGAATTGATAGTTGGTGAATCAAAGTGGATAAGCCCCATATTCCCTTAGGATTCGCCCCTAAACTCGGTTAGGATTTTTACTATTGACGATCACTTCATCCTCAAAGTGAGAGGTAACATTTGAGCAACATCAAAATTAATGGCGTCGTTGCTGAGGAATACAGTGAGGTTTTAATTTGATTTCACTAGTAGTTAATTCAAGTGTTGATTGCTTAATTCTCTTGTATTATACTTTTGTTTTTGTTTTTGTTGTGTAGTTTATTTTTGTACGGTATACTAGGTATATTCCCAATACAAGGAGCCAAGGCGAACACTTAGCTCCAATTAATATTGCATTCTAACATGTTGCAAGGAGAATGACCCAAGCAAACATGAATATTGCGGTTGATGAAGCCATAGACCGAAATGATGATCATGTTGGTAGAGAGGAAAATCCACCACCAAGGGAAAGTAGGTCACACCATAGGGATTTCAATGAGAATGCATATGGAAGGAACCAATATCAGTTGAATACCATGGCCATAGACATTGCTGGAGCTATAGTGTTGTCACTACTGCCGGCTGACACTAAGTTCACTGTGTTAAGTGGATTACTCAAATGCTTTAGAACTGTGGTTTTTATGCGGGGTACTGAGGATCCTCACGGTCATCTTCATAATGTTGCTTTTATGTACAAGAGTGTGATGGGTACACAGAATCTTTCTATTGATATTGTTGGGTTACATGTGTTCCCTCTATCTCATTGATAATGCAGTAGTATGGTTTTCAGAAGTCCCACGGATCTCAATCACTAGTTGGGCAAAATAGACAAAGAGCCTTTTCGGAGAGATATTTTCCAAGGTCCAAAAAGCTCAAACTTAAGTATCAAATCAATAGCTTTGAGCAATTGACGGGTGATTCTATTAACAGAATATGGGATAGGTTCACTAAGTGTTTGAGAATGGTTCCAGACCATAAGATCATGGATGATGCCTTAGTGGAGATTTTCTATCATGCTCTTGATGAGAATAGTCAAGCATATGTCGATACCTTCATGGGAGGCATGTTCTTAGATCAACCATTCACAAGGATAGTGAAAAGACTGAAGCAAGTAGTCAAGACCAATAAAGCATGGGGGAAAAGGGAGGGAGCTTCTACAAGGAGCTCATATGCAGTGAGTGTTAGTTTGGAGCAAGCAAAAATCAATGATGAGATCATGCAACAACTTGCTCAACTCCGGATGAGTATGGATTTGGTGGTTAAACAAAACTAGTAGAGAGTTCATGCGGTAGTCCACCAACCTCTTAGAACACCCATGTATGAGGAACAATATTATGATGAAGATGCTTGCTTTGTTAGAGATCAAGCAGTGGGTTTTGGGAACAATGCCCAAGGGTCCAACTCGGACTATTGGCGTTAAGGTTCTAAAAATCAAGGTTAGAACTACAACCGAGATGGTTTATATAGAGTTAATCTTGATGGTTATTTTGAGAGAGATAGGGTGACAGAAGCCGAGTGGGGCTGAAGAGATAGGTATAGAAATGGTCCTTATATGCCTCCTCATAATCATGATGCAGGTTCTAGTAATTCAATGATAAAAGAGATGCTTGATGAGTTGTTGAAGAAGGCCAAAAACCAAGATGAGACTTTGAAAGGAATGAAGTCAGATATCATAAGTATCAACCAAAAGATAGAGTCTCATTTAGTGGCCATCAAGCAATTTGAACAACAATTTGGTCAAGTGTCGCTGATGATGTTCATGCTCCAGTAAGAAAGCAATCACTTTCAACAATTCATATAACTGAAGATTAGGGTCGAATCCATAGGGAATACAAGATTTGACTATAAGATTTCACTATCAACTATTTCGAGAATCTATAACTAAAATCTATAAATAGGGGGATTGTGATTCAAGAACAAAAACAAAAGTAAACACTATTCTACGACGCTAGAAAATACTCAATTTTAGGGGAAACTTGGGAATCATGTTCCACATGGTTCGTCGACTCGATTACCCTAGACAACATAACAACAATTGGAGATTCGCATGCAAGGTTGGTAACTTAGGTTCTTCCAACTCTCTTGTGAAGGTGATGGTCAAATTTCACTATGGCACTTAGTCGGCTACCATGATGTGCCAACTAACCATACCTATTGTCCCAGACAACTTCCCCTTGGTCAGGTTTGATTGATTAGACGAGAACACGTCAATCGAATCCTGTCATGTACTTCCCTTTTCCTATTTGTCACAACCTTGGTTGGGATAGTGATAGTAAGCGGGGTTTGGTGTTGGCCACCACCAAACAACAATTAAAATGAAGAAAAATAGACAATACATGAAAAAACCCAATCATAGAAATACAATAAATCAAGGTCATCTCAAGTCCACAACCCCAAGTTGTGGTTGCTTAGACACCATGGCTAAGGCAAAATCAACAAAAATGTAAATACAAGATATAGTTGAGAATTTTACCCAGAACAATCAAGAGTGAAGACACCAAAAGTTGAAAACCACAAGATTGATATAATGAGAATGACTACGATGTGAGATTTACAGTCCCCAAAAGTGGATTTTCCAAGAGAAAATAAAAATCTAAGCTAGAACTCAAAAATATTCTTGAGTGAATATTCAAAGGTTATGTTCCATATCTAGAATCTGGTCTCTCCCAATAAAAACCTAACTGAAAGTATATATACTGGTTACAAATTTACTCTAAAAATTACACAGAAAAGATTGCTGGCATCTAGTTCGTCTCACAAGTATGATCCGTAGGGTGACCTATGAGTCGTAATCGGGGTCTCGTATCAGATTCTCGGCATTTTGTACTCAACTGGTGTGATCCATTGTTACGAGTCATTATTTGGGCTACCACTCATATCCTCCACACATAGCTGGGTCTTCAGTTTTTAGTCCATTATTTTGGCTATCTGTTTCCTACTGAGAGTCTATTATTTAGTGGGTGGTCTTGTAGGGCTAACCCCCACTTGGCAGATTTCTAATTTTTGCTCTCTGTTTCTGGTTGAGATCACGATACGACTCGTAGCTTGGGATATAACTCGTACGTAAGCTCCATGTCTTATGCTTCAGCAAAATTTGTAATTTTTCTCCAAAATCATGCTAACATACCTTTTCTGCAATAACAACACAAAAACACATAAAAATCATAAAAAGTCACATTAAGAACTCACAAGATTTCTTGTTTTAGATATCTAATGTGTTGTATTTTGACAGCACATCAACACCCTCAACTTAGAGTTGTTGCTTGTCCTCAAGCGATGACTCAATCTATGCATACAACGAGGAACACATAGTAGCTACACTTATGGCATATTCATCAATTACTCTAATTTAGGTACCCAGCTTTCATTTTCAAAAAAAAACTGCACGGTTACTAAGCAGAACAAAACACAAAGATGCATCTGGAAAACCTACTATGATAAGCTAAGGAGCATGAACCAACCACAATCACTGGATTACTCATGTGCAAATGCCCTCATAGAAATGAAGTCCCTCTTACACACTCAAAAAGCATTTAAGATACAAGGACTGTGCAAGCATTCTCCTCTCACAATTGAAATTCATGCAAAATAACTAACACCATAGGCTTGCCCCTATACTTAATTTTCTGTTTGGTGATAAAGTGGATTTGGATCACTTTAGTACTTAACGGCTTATAACAGAGGCTCTTGGAGCTTTGGTATGGTGCCTTGAACCACTCGGCCAAGGGCGGATAGCGAGAATCGAACCCGCATCTTAGGCAAGTAGTGACTAAAAATATCCTTTAACTATGTTTACTAACATATGTACCTTCATAACCCAAATATTTTCACTACATCCACCCTTATTCTCCTATTTCAAGCTTCCTCCGGGTGCTTTCATTCTCCTTTGCAGTTGTGCATTATTTTTGAACTTATTTTTTGTTATTTCCTTCAATTCAAGGCACTTTTTTTTTCTTTGTCCTCCTCGGGCTCATGAATTTTCATTTTTTTTCTTTATTTCCCAACTAACCACCTCATCATTATTGCTTTACCACAATAAGGTCCACCCTCAACTTAGGCTTTTAGCGTAAGGTAAAGTACACAATATCTATTCCCCAAGCCAGGGCCATAATTTGTAGCCACTCTCAACTTACGCTTTTAGCCTCAATAAAGGTTCACATGTTCAAGGATAGACCAGGGCCAAGATTAAGGTATTTTCTAAAACATGGTTAAGCTAGCAAGGTGTCAAGCAATAATGAGTACATGAGAAACTGAAAACTTTGGAAGAAAGGATTCGCTCGCTCATTTGGTAGGTCATTTAGGGCGGAGTGGACTCACAGACAGAACAAAGGCCCAAGATCTCTTCCAACTCTACCACATCACCAAACCAATCTTTGAGTAATAAGGCAAACTCTGAGTCCATACACGATGCATGAATGCAACAAAATAAGCTCACAACACATATGCATTGCACACACAATTAAGTATAAGCTCACATGTCATGCTTCTAACCTCAACTCACCTTCACATTATCAAAACAAACATTGCTAGATACTCCAAATGCATGAATGCATCAATAACCACAATCTCAAAAATTTTGAGGGTACCTAAGTTTTTTAAAATCATTCAAAAAGCATTTAAATACTATGTATATGCCAACAGATAATACTACTATGTATTTACACATTATCTACACTACCTAAACATGCATGTTCAATAGAAAATTAAAGCATCCACAAGGAAAAAGAAACACGGCAAGAAAATCTTGAGATCGAAAATAGGGGAGGTTATGGACTTGTGGCTACTCAGACTTCACCTTAATACATAACTTCCCACACCCTACTAAAATAGAATACTTTGTCCTCAAAGTAAAGGCATGAGCAAAAATCAAATAATAAAAACATAAAGATATATATACATATTAAAAAATAACATTTGAAAAACTAATATCCAAAACATAAGTAAAAATAGCATCCAACATAAAACATTTAAACAAATCCAAAAATCCACATAGTAAAAATATTGTCTGATAGAAAGAACAAAGCATCCATATATGAAAGATAAGGGCTGGGATCAAAAAGTAACACGTCAGGGTTCTCAAGCACCGGTATCTGTCTGGTCAGTAGGGTCCTGGGTCATGAGCTCCTCCAACAATCTGGATCATAGCTTTACGTGAGCTACCCTATCATGTGAAGTCTGCTGCTCCCTATCTCTCTATATAGTTGTCAACAGGATCGACTCCTGCACTACCTCTTTTGGTATCGGCTCCTCCTCCGAAGCTATTGGGTCATCAGATCTAGGACTATTATAGCTCAACTTTGGTTCATCTATCTCAAGGGGTCTCTTCCCGTGAGCATGTGGGCAGTCAGCCAACCACTCAAAAACCTCATCACCCATCAATGCTACCTCCGGGACAGCAACAGGGGCTACTAACGTCTATACTAAGTCTACCTTAAATTTGGCCAACTTCTGTGTCACTATGCTCGTGTCAGCAGGCCCAGCACCCTCAAGCCTCTACTGGACTCTAGCCTCGAAAGCATCGACTCGGGCATCCACCGCTCTAACTCTCTCATCAATTAACTTGCGGGTGAATGCATTTATCCTCTCCTCTGAGTCCCTTATGGTCTGGGTGACCCAAGGTCTGACTTGTGCTGCTGAAGCCTATAGCCTGGACTCCATTGTAGACACCCTATACACCAGTGCCTAAAAAACAAGAACAAAAATAAGAGAATCAACCTATAATGTGGATGTTGTTGGTGTTGCAGTAATGGAGGATGGTGTAGACATAATCTCAATAGTCGGCATAGCCTCTGCAGTGGATAGAGTAGTGCTGGTAAGGGCTGGAGTCGAACCTTGAGTCTGATGCTCAATCGGGATTGGATCTAGGATAGCCGAAGGAGCTACACAAGGCAGGACCACTAGGTTCTCAGGCTTTATCAGGCTGGAATCCATGGTGCGTGTGGCCTCGATATGCTGGTCCCGATGGGGTCTATAGGAACACCAACTGCACTGCATAATCGATGGATCAAAACAGGGAATGGAAGTTAGGTGTTTGTCTGGATGGCGGACTCGTGGATCTGCACTACATAATCGATGGATCAAAACAGGGAATGGCAGTTAGGTGTTTGTCTGGACGGCGGACTCGTGGATCTGCTCGAAGATAATCTAGGCCAAATCATCTCATAACCAGCTACAATGCTAGCTAATAACACAGCTCGCTCCAAAGTGATCATATTATCCATGAAAGTAGGCTAGACACGCCAACGGATAATGGACCACCAAAACTTGGCCCGAAAAGAGAGGTGGGCTTTCACTATCGGATCTGTGTAGTTTGTAACCCATGTCGGCTCGAAGCCCTCCTCACATATCCGGCTGGCTATCCACTGTAGCATCTCAGTCATGGCCGCAACATCTTTCTCACTCAATGCTCTCCTCATTTTGTCAATGTGACTATCTACTCTGCAGTGAACTAAGGCACTCTGTAGGTGGGCCCAAACTTAATCCGTCGAATAGTCTCCTCCGAAATAGGAACTCTCCGACCCCAAACTGGCACCACCCATAACCTAGGTTGCTCGATCAGCTTCTTGTTCTTTGACAGCCCTCGGCGAAGTGTAGCAAGATAAGCGACATAAAACTCATGGATCACGTAAGGGGCATACTTGCTTAACTGATGTGTAGTCCATCATAGTTCATGTCTTTCTATCTCCGCATCTAACCTGATTGCCCTATCCAACCCAAAGTTGATCAGCCTAGACTTCTCATGGAATTGTCAAATTGGTATTCCCTGACCCTTTGGCTCTAGCCCCTGGCATATATCTCCTTCATTCCTGCAACGCACCATCTGTGGTCGGCTGGGGGCTGTGATTGGACTTCTTCCTGCTGGGTCTAGGAGGTACTCTCAGACTCTGACTCTGACCCCGAGTATGTGGGGGTCATCTAAGGTAAGCTGCTCCCAGACCCATCTCCATCACCTTCCTGTTCCTCCTCTTCAGACTGGGAGGAACTGCTGACTTCTATGGGTGCTTGAGCTGTACGTGCTCGGGTCTGAGGAACATTAGCCTCGGGGTCTATTCTGACCCTGTGAACTTCTAGAGACCCCTCAAATCTCTCATCCTCGAAAGATTCATCCACCAATCTCCGTTGGAATGTTTGGATTGCTCGTTTGTCCTTTGGAGGCATAATACCTGCAAGCCAATCACGCGACAACATGTGAACTTCAAGATGTTTGACCACACAATGATCACATAACAAAGAACAAAACATAAACACTTAAATAATGAAATCAAAAGAAAAATTCATTGATACAGTTGCAGGTCTGCAAGTACGAGATGCAGGTACGACTCGTAGGGTGTCCTATGATCGTACACTAGCCTCACAGTACTAAGGTGCCTGAAAGAAATATCATTCTGTTCACAGGTACGAGCCACAGGTATGACTCGTAGCATCACCTACGAGTCGTAGTCTGGGCTCATAATAGGGAGCAGAGTACAAATTACAATTAGGAAACTACTACAAATCCCTTACTACGAGTCGAAGAAGACACTAAAAGTCGTAGATATGTCTCATATGGTAAGGGTTAAGGGATCACAGGTGACTATTGCCTCCTATGAGGGGCCACTACGACTCGTTCAGTGATCCTACGAGTCGTAGTGGGTCCTTGTAACTAAAAACAGATCGTATCTATGATGCCTACAACCTTGCCATAAAAACAATTGATGGATCAAAGCAATAATTAAACAGTATCGAAGCAAACTTTATAGCACCAATGCAGTTACACACAGAATCTCAACATCGAAGCATGTTAACCCTAAACAACAATGACCCTCACCAATCAAAGTCAATCCCACAATACATCAAGCAAAACCAAAAGGAATTTCATCTTAAAACTCACACTCAGTATCAACAAAACATTCCGAAGAGTAGCAAGGAGAATTCATACACTTTCAAGTAAGGTTAACAAGATATGGCATATTAAATACACACCCCTATTTTCCAATATCCTATTCCAACAATAATTTTCTCAAGAATCAGAAAAAAAATTAAGTACCATACTAATGTAACCATCACTTTCACAGTTACAACCACCCAAAATAGATTTTTGAACAAGGCACAACTCAAAGCAATATTTTCAAGGCACTCAAACCCTACATTTATTTTCTAGACGCGAACATCATCACATGGGTATGACTCCTCATTATAAAAACAAGCACCTAATCATCTTAAGAGTAAAACTCATCGAAATAGTGCACTCAAACTAATCATGAAGCTTAGCCGATGAGAGAAGAAACAAACCAATGAAAAGTAGAGAGAAAAAGATGTCAAAAACCATAGAAAATAGTATCCTCGCCGGAGTACTCACCAGAAAATAATGTGGGTGGCAGGAATTTGATTGGAATAGTGAAAGGGGGAAAGGATTTGGGGATTTTCGATCACTTAGGGCTTATGGAAATGATTTTGGAGGTCAAAATTTATTTTGACGCCTTTTATACTAAATCGGGTCAAAATTTTAAAAAGCTATATATTGGGGCTACGAGACCCAAACTACGAGTTGTAGTATATCATACGACTCATAGGTCCTGGTCTCTTATCAAGCCTCAACACTTAGAAAAATTTAAAATGCATATCTGGGCACTACGAACCCCACTTACGACTAATAGGAGACCATACGAATTGTAAGGTTGGTTCGTCGTGTATGTGCCAACTTTTAATGCTCGTTGTTCCCTTCTACAAGGAATAATACAAGTCGTTGTGGAGAATACGACTCGTAGGCCTGCTCGTAGCGGTTGCTCCAGATGTTATTTTCTCACATCTTCAGTTCTATTTCCACCTGCAGACCAAATCTCAAAACACAACAATCTTCAAACCTGCATCAATGTCTTTCAACTTAAAATAAACAAACAGCTTACTACCTAAGAATTTCAATAACCAAACGCACTTAAAACAAACCAAAAATTATCATAGATACTTGGGTTATCTCCCAAGAAGCGCCTTGTTTAACATCGTCGCTCGACTTAGTCATCATCCATTATTAGCAATCATCAAGGAACCAAACCTCACTCTTCAATTCATCTAGATGTTTCATTGATTGGCGGATGTTGAACATAACCTCTGCATCTTTGACCCTAAACCAAAGTTGACCCGAATCTGTATCCACCAAAGCTCTCTCGGTGGCCAGAAATGGTCTTCCCAAAAATTAATGGGCACCTCGAAATCAACCTCACAATCAAGGATCAAAAAGACTGTGGGAAAGATGAATTTATCAACTTTAATAAGCACATCAAGAAGAATTGCCTCTGCTTTTTTATGGTTCAATCTTCCATGAGCAATTGCATTCTAGTCGAGGTAGGAGTGCCAAGCCCAAGTTTTTTAAATACTGCAAGAGCCATTAGATTAATACTTGCCCCTAAGTAACACAATGCTCTTGTGAATTCCACATCATCAATAGTGCAAGGGATAGTGAATGCACCGAGGTTGTCTAATTTTTGAATAAGGCACTTGGTCATGATCGCACTACATTATTGGAGCTCTTGGCTCAAAATGTGTTTCTTTGTCAGCAAATCCTTTATATACTTGGCGTACCCAGGAATCTTCTCCAAAGTTTCTAGAAGGGGAATGTTGATTGATAATTGCTTCAACATCGAGAGAAAGTGTTTGAATTTGCCCTCCTCTTCCTTTCTCTTAAGCCTCTGAGGGAAAGGAGGAGGATGCATAGGGATTTCCTTTAATTGTTTGTGGTCCCTTACCTCTTCTCTTTGCATCCTAACAATCTCAGGACCTTCTCGCTCAACCACAACTTCACCACAAATACCCTTCTTATCAACTTCATCCATAATCACCAACATAGGGGGATCAACAGTTCTTTTGCCACTCCAAGTTATGACTGCCATACAATGCCCTTCATTTTTAGGATTTTGAACCGTGCTACTTTGTACGGTTCCCTTCTGACGTTGGTTCAATTGCAAAAAAACTTGTCCAAATTGTTGTTCTAGTTGCTTAATCATCACTGAGTTAGACTCTATTTTTTAGTTAATACTTGAGATATGCGCTTTCATTCCCTTTAAGGTCTCATCTTGGTGATCATCTCTCTTTAATAACTTGTCAAACATCTCTTCAAGCCTTGAAGTGCTTGGTATGGCATAACGGTTGTGGGACGGCACATAAGGACCATTCCTATAACAATCTCTTCTACCCCACTCGGGATCTGGCACTCTCTCTCTTTTATATAACCACCTCAGTTATCTCTATAAGCACTATCACGATGGAAGTTTCGACCTTGATTCCCAGGACCTTGCCTCCAATAGTCCGAGTTGGACCCTTGGGGGTTATTCCGGACACCCGCCGCTTGATTACTCATAAAACAAGTATCTTTATCAAGGAATGGATCTTCATAGATAGAAGCCTTAGGAGTTTGGTGAGTTACCACATTAACATTTGCTTGATTTTGCTTCAAGACCAAGTTCATATTCATGCGAAGTTGAGTAAGTTGCTCCATGATCTCTTCATTGACCTTTGCTTGCTCATTGCTGGTGTTGATAGCACAAGAAGTCTTCATTACACCTTGCTCTCATTGACCCCTTGCTCTGTTGGTTTTTACCACTTGCTCCATCCTTGCATCTATCAATGCAAAAGGATGGTCAAAAAACATGCCTCCCATGATTGTGTCGGCACACGCTTGACTAGTCTCATCATGTGCCCGATAGAAAATCTCAACCAAGGCATCGTCTACAATTTTGTGATCAGGGACCATCCTCAAACATTTGGTAAACCTCTCCCATATGGTACTAATAGAATCACCTGAAAATTGCTCAAAGTTGTTAATTTGATCTTTGAGCTTTAACTTCTTTGATCTTGGGAAATATCTTTCAAGAAACACTCTCTGAAGTTTTGTCCAACTTGTTATTGTATCCGATGGAAGCTCAGACAACCACACAACTGCATTCTCAGTCAGTGACAATTGAAACACCATCAAACCAACGGCATCAAGAGAAATATTTTGTATCCCCATGACACTCTTGCAAAAAAACCACATTATAGAGGTGAAGATGAGGATCCTCTGAAGGTAGCCCTATGAATAACCAACAGTTTTGGAGCATTTTAAGTAACCGACTTGACACCGAGAAGTTACCATCTGTCCATAATTAAGGCAACACTATAGCACCAGTAACATCCATGGCCATAGGGTTCAAATGATACTGATTCCATCCATAAGTGTTCTCATTGAAGTCCCTAAGTTGTGGCCTATCATCTCTTGGTGGTGGATTATCTTGTCCCCTCATATCACTATTCATATTCATGTCTTCTTCAATTGTGACTTCCTCGTTCACTTGAGCTATTCTTCTAAAGATTTGTGGATCTTCAAATTGATCGGAGCTAAGGGAGTGCTTTGGCTCCTTGTGTTGGGCATACAATCTTAGTACACCCTGCAATTAAAATCATACAACAAAAACAAAAACAAAAGTAAAATACAAAAAACTTTAGAAATTAACACATGAACTAACTAATAGTGAAATCAAGTCAAAACCAAGTCGTATTCCTCAACAATGGTGCCATAATTTTTGATAATGTTCACGCTCCAATAAGAAAGCGATCGCTGTCAGCAATTAACCTAAATAAAGGTTAGGGTCGAATCCACAAGGAATATAGGGTTTGACTATAAGATTTCACTATCAACCAGTTTGAGTATCTATAACTAAAATCTCTAAATAAGGGGGGTTTGTGATTCAAGAACAAAAACAAGAATAAACACTCTACTACGACGCGAAAAACACTCAATTTTAGGGACAACTTTTGAATCGTGTTCCCCATGGTTCGTCGACTCAATTACCCTAGACAACATAACTGCAGGACGGTAACTTAGGTTCTCCATTCCTCTTATGAAGGTGAAGGTCGAATTTCACCATGGCGCTTAGTCGACTACCATGGAGTGCCAACTAAACATTACCTATCGTACCATTCAACTTTCCCTTGGTCAGGTTTGGTTGATTAGATAAGAACACATAAATTGAATCCTATCATCTACGTCCCTTTTCCTATTTGTCACTAACTTGGTCGAGATCATGATAGTAGGCGGGGTTTGGTGTTGGCCACCATCAAAAAATTATTAAAATGAAGGGAAATAGATAATACATGCAAAACACAATCATAGAAATGCAATAAACCTAGGTCATCTCGCGTAAACTATCCATGATTCCCACAACCCCAAGTTGTGGGTGCTTAGCTACTCTTGGCTAAAGCAAAATCAACAAAAATATAAATACGGGACGTAGTTGAGAATTTTACCCAAAATAATGAAGAGTAAAGATACCACAAGTTGCAAACCACAAGTCTGATATATTGAGAATGAATACAATATGAGATTGCACTCCCTAAAGTGGATTTACTAATAGAAAATTAAAGAATAAGCTAGAACCCTAAAATATTCTTGAGAGAATATTGAAAGGTGATGTTCAATATCTGGAATCCCAATAAAACCCAAACTTAAAATATATATAGTGTTTACAAATTTACCCTCAAAATTACACAGAAAAAATATCTGGCATCTAGTTCATCTCATAGGTACGACTCTTAGGGTGACCTACGAGTCGTAATCGGGGTCTCGTATTAGATTCTTTCCATTTTAAACTCAACTGTTACGACCCACTGGTCGAGTCATTGCTTGGGCTATGACTCGTATGCTCCTCTCATAGTCTAGGTCTTCAGTTTTTGGTCCAAAGTTTTAGCTCACTATTTCCTGCTAAGAGTCCACCTATAAGAGTAGTAATGAGACCTACGACTCATAGGGTGGCCTCGTAGGGCTGACTTTCACTTGATAGATTTTTTATTTTTGCTCTCCATTTCTGGCTACTAGATCATCAGACGACTCGTAGCTTGGGCTACGACTCGTAGAAAAGCTCGTATATCTTGTGTTTCAGCAAAATCTGTAATTTTTCTTCAATATCATGCCAACCTATCTTTTCTGCAATAACAACACAAAAACACATAAAAACCATAAAAAATCTCATTAAGAACTCACAAAATTCCCTTTTTTAGGTATCCAATATGCTGTATTTTGACAGCACATCAGTCCCTCCAATTGAATCAATGCCAAAAGGGTACTTTGCCTAGCAAACAATTCAAATTCCTAAGAATGAGGGACATTGCATGGAGATTATGATGAGGATTAGAAAGACTACCATTGACCCTCTTATGCCGGTGGTGTTGATGAGGATCGTGAAAAAAATGTTGATGACAAAGTTGAGGTTGAGGAAGAAGTCTTGGTCAACAATGGGGTGAAAGGTGAAGTGGTGAAGGAGAAAGAAAAGAACACGACTATCCCAAGACATTCTCCTCCTTTTTCCCAAAGGCTCAAGCAAAAGGAGGACGATGGTAAGTTCAAACACTTCCTTTCCATGGTGAAACAAATGTCCATCAACATTTCCCTTATTGAAGCATTGGAGAAGATGCCTCTGTATGCTAAATATATGATAGATTTGGTGATGAAAAAATGCACAGTGAGCCAAGAACTGTCACAAGAGCTCCAACATTGTAGTGCCATTACCACAAAATCTTTAGTCCAAAAAAGGGAGGATCCCGGTGTATTTACCATCCCTTGCACCATTGTGATGTTGAGTTTGTAAGAGTGTTGTGTGATTTGGGAGCAAGTATAAATTTGATACCTCCTGCCGTATTTAAAAAGCTTGGCTTGGATATGAATTCGTGTCAACTTAAGTTTAGGGTAAATGATGCAGAAGTGATTTTTGACATCCGCCAGTCTATGAAGCACCTAGATGAACTCAAACGTGAAGTATGGGTTATTGAGGAATTTTAATCACTCTAGATGACTAACTCGTACGCGACATTAAATAAGGCGCTACTTGGGAGAAAACCCAAGAGCTGTCAATGCTTTTGTTTATTTTTTATTTTAGTGGTAATTTGTGAATTTTTAGGTAGCATTTTGATTGTGTTTGTATGGTTGATTTCAGAGATGGGATTGGTTGTATGTTGGTATGACGGTGTATTTTGAGAAAATTGGGTAGGTTTTGAACAAAGTGGGAAAATTATAGAGAATTGCATTAGAAGCAGTCTCTATGATCTGGCCTACGAACCGTAGTGTACACTATGACTCGTAGTCCTGCCTTGTAGAGGCTAACAGTGATCACTTGAAGTTGGCACTCACACAACGAGCTAACTTTACGACTCGTAGTCTATGCAACGAGTCGTGAATGGCATTCGCAGTGCCCAGGTAAGTTTTTAAAATTTTTCTAAGTGTTGAGTGGACTATGAGACCAAGACCTATGGACGGTAGCCCAAGCTATGACTCGTACTCGCGGTTCCGTAGACCCGACTCAGTAAATTTTTTAAATTAACCCAGTAAGGGTTAAATAGGAGTCAAAATCACTTTGACGCCATTTTTAACCCTAAGCATGGTAAATCGCCAAGTCTACCGATGGCTAGGGTTTTGGACTTCCTTCTTCTCATTTTTCTCATATTAGTTCATCATTTCCTACGATATCTCTCTTGGTTTACTTTAACTCTCAAAAATTGACTCCACTTTGAATTGATTGAATGAGTGCGATATTTTGATTGTTACCAAGGCATATCATTTGTGGGTGTAAAGACATTGAGAAGGAATTTGGAATGTTTTGAATAGAATTCATTGTGTTAGCCCTAGGTTCAGGATTTGTCTGTGTTGGTATAATAAGTTGATCATGCTATTATAGTTGTTGTTGATCAATTGAGTAGGATTAGGTTGTGATTGTTGTTGATTTGCAAAGCCATGGTAGCATGATAATGTTTTGGTTAAAGTAATGTTGTTGGAATATTGGATTGATTATCCCTTGTTACACTTGTTGAACCATTTCCTAAATTCGTTTAATAGTGATTGAATGATTGTTTTATAAATTGGGGATGGTTACATTAGGACATGTATGAATAAGTTGGGAAAGGTTGATTCGAATGCATGTTCATGGATATGTCATTATTGTTGGGGCAAAGGTTTATGATGATACAATTTTGGGGTACGAGTTGAATTATGCCAAATGTATGAATGTTGTGAACTTGCTTCGATGCTGTTTTATTCATGTTTGAGTTGTTTTTGAAGTCTGTGTGGTGAGTAAGGTACTTCAAGTACCTGTTACCTCCTCCTATGAGACACTATAACATTTTTGGCTTTTAACCACCCTGATTAAGTGTGGCCTAAACTATGAAAAAATGTTATCTTTGACTAAAAGCCACATTTTTTGCCTTTAGGCAATGGTTTTGCAGGGTGACCTAAAGAGGCGTAACCTTTGACTTTAGGGCACACTTTTTAAGTGTTGCCTCGTCATCTACACTTTAAAAGTGCTTCCCATAAGATACAAAAGCAATGCTTTGTAATACCTCATATAACAACACTTTTACTTTATACAACTACATTTTTTAAGCGTGGCCTTTTCGTACTTATTGGCTATGCTTTTGAAGCATAGCAGTTTATAACATCTCTAAACCAACACTTTAAAGTGTATCCTTTGCTAATGTCCAAGCCATAATTTGACATCCCTATGGTTACAATTTTGAAGTGCTACAATATTGACTAAAAAAACTTTATAACCGAAAATTTATATTTTTGTATATACTAATTACACTACGCATAATTTATAAATTATCTCAAGCACTAATTTTGCTTACAAATAATTAAATGTATAGATTTGCAATAAACTTCAAATAATGTCTTATACTACAAATTCTTATAAGACAATATTTTAAAGATGCGCATACTAGCAATGAATTCCACAAAATCAAATGTATTTAAACTCTAAAAATAGTTCAAAAACTTTTCCTATTCACTTCAATAAATCAAATTGACTTG
Organism: Solanum clarkiae; assembly: GCA_011800125.2. NCBI lineage: Eukaryota > Viridiplantae > Streptophyta > Magnoliopsida > Solanales > Solanaceae > Solanum > Solanum clarkiae. The sequence continues at coordinate 41,141 of JAABOM020061103.1, forward strand.
TGGCCACCATTCAAATTTGATCTCTCGCATTTTCCTACGCATTAAAAAAAATTAAAACAATTAGAGAAAATCAAAAAACGGTTGAAAGATCTGTATCTAAAAATGAATGTAAATAATGGAAAAGCATGAAAACTGCAAGTTAAAGGGCAAGAGTAGTTTGTTTGGTTAGGACTAGCCGTTGTTTGATGATAACAAATGCAGAAAAATCTGCCGAACCATTCAAAACAAGTATAAAAAAACAGCAGTTGCCCCTCCTACCTTTGTATCTCAACAGACTATTCCTCTTTTCTTGATCCTCAGAATTCTTATCTTTTGAGTTCTCAACCTTTTTTGTACCTAAAATAGATCAAAATCTCACAAGCACAAACTCTAACTCGATTAGCACTCAACTAGATTCATATCAAAGTACAAGATAATAGAAAACAGTGGTTGCATTTAATTGAGACCAAATAATCATCATTTAGACTAAAGATCCCTAAAATAGAACCATCTAAAATCTTAACAAAAGAGAATAACAGCAAGCTAAGGATGCCAAAAGAAAAGATTTTAAGAGAGACTACCTTGTCTTTCGTAAAAGGAAATTAGCATTTGAAATCATGGTTCAACAAAGCAACCAAAAACCAACCTTTAACAAGCAAACAAACAAATCAAATGAAGACTAAACAACTGTGTAAGTAAACAGGACAACAACATTACAACGAAATAATGAGAAAATGATGGGAGATTTTAGAGTATTTGAGAAAATTTTTGTTAATGAAAACAGAAGAAAAGAACCTGGACATGCTATAAGCTATGGTTGATCATCTAGTACTGCAACAATATTACCAAAGAATCTCGTAAACTATTTAGGCTATTAAACATGACTGAAACACCATATAATGACATTTTCAGATCAGTAAAAGAAACAACCAGCAACTATACATGATAACAAGATCGATCGATAGTTCATTAAAAGCAAATACAACATTCGTTGGGAGAAAAGAAGCTAAAAGAAGAGCAGAACAAGGCAATGACCAGCTAACCAAGGGATTAGCTGGATACGAACAGAGAAATATAAGCAGACTCCAAGAGTACAACATACCTGCAAGCCAAAAACCCAACATAACTCAGATTGTTGCATACGAGACTGAAACTAAAAGAAGAACAAATACTACTAACAGTAGGATGAAAACCAAACCTTAGACATGATGCTAAATAGATGATAAGAGGAAATTGAGTTACTTGAAACACACAGCTAAATTGAAAGACAAAACTATACCAAACTGTGCAGGGGCTAAATAACAATTTCAAAGCAAGGCACAAACTTACACGGAAAGATTAAATGAATCCTATGAACGCATGAAAATCACTGAATATTAAGGAAATTGTGGATGAATATGGGGTTATCAATTATGAAGATGAAATGGATCGTTGCACTCGATCAATGAAGGAAAATGTTGATGAGGTTGATGAGATTGGTTCTACTGCTCACAGTGACTACCAAGAGGAAATCAAATGAGATTTCTGGAAAACAAGGTTTATCACTGAGGAGAAGGAAGATTCAGAAAAATTTACCAGCAAAATACTACTACCAGCACATCTACTGATACTAGTACAGCCAACACCAAGTCAAGAAGCAAAGGTTTTTAATGATACTAAAAAATCCAATGTGAGAGTAACAATGAAAGATTATTTTAGCAAAGTCATAGTAAACAACAATAATAATAAGCAATAACACCATAAAGAGCAACAACAAAATTTCCTGACTTAATGATGATCTTAATAACTATTCGAGTAATATGAAGAGTCAATTTCTTGCTTTCTAGCATCAAATCCTTTCTGGGTTTTCCAGCAAAAGTTAACAAAACCAAAATTATAATCTAAGCAATTCATGACACATCTGAAAAGGAAATAATAATCCAAAATAATGCCCATAATATCAATGAGCCAAGGCAATACATTAGGAATCAACAATCTGTTCTCACCTGGGAAACATGATCACATGTACGCAGCTAGAGAAAGAGAAGTGCCTTAACAAAATCTGTTTAGGTTCTAACAAGCTATTATCTGCAATCACTCAACTTTAATGAGGGAATACAGTACGTAGAAATACCTTATTTGACCATTTGCAGCTATCATCTGCAATCACCTAACTTTAACATGCCATCATCTGCAATACCTCATTTGCAGATTGAAGGATGACAATGTGGGGATATGAAATTAAACAAAGAACTATACCACAAAATTAAAGTGCAATGGTTCAAGCAGGAGACACTAATACCAAATATTTTCATGCTGTTATGAGGGGAGAAGGAGAAGATTATTTATCCACAAGATTTGCAAGGATGATGGGGAATAGATTCAGGGTGATGACAACATTGTTGCAGCTGCTTGTGAACACTTTGAAAACATACTCACTAGTCAGAGGATAAGAATAAATGAGGAAGCACTTAACTGTATCCCAAGAATAATTACTCAGGAGAAAAACAAAATTCTTCAAGCTAGGCCTACCATGGAAGAACTGAAGCAGGTAGTCTTCTTTATGGACCCTAATTCAGCAGCATGTCCAGGAGCAAAACAAAATTCTTCAAGCCAGGCCTACAATCAAGCACCTGAAATAAGCATTTCAAACTCTTACAGTCATATATTTGATTAAAAGAAGTATGCACAAGACGATCATTTAAAGCTTTGGCCTTTATTAAAATATGAAGGAATCAGTAATAAAAGAAGCAGCCATATTATGACCTTAACTAGATATGTTGAAAATTCAAATTTGAATGTAAGGACTACATTAGGTAGCCAACAAAGTTTTTAAGTCTGCATTCTTAGCATTATAACATGAAGCTACAGTTTCTAAAATAGAAACCAAGCAGATTCTGTGATAAAACTTAAAACACAAAATTAAAGACAAACTAGGACATCAAAAATAAGAACAAACAGAGCACATTCTAATGAGATGTTGAACAGAGGAATCAGACCAATGTATTCATAGTTCATGTGAGCTTCCACCAACAGATGAGGAGAAAGAGACAATTTTGACAAAAATGGCATGTACTATCGCTAATTCTTTCTGTATGCACAGGCAACAGAATACTCCCAAGATTCCAACAGAATACTCAAAGATCACAACAAACTGATTTTTGTTTCTAAATATCAATATATAGAAGTGTCTTGTACCAGAAAAGTATTCAGATAACAAAACGAGTGAGTTAGCAGTATAAAGTCATAAAAAATAAATAAAAGTCATGGTGTGTCAACTTCAAACTTCTCTTCAGGATCATCTTCAAACTCATCTTCAGAATCATCTTCAAACTCATTTTCAGACTCGTCTTCAAATTTATTTTCAGACTCATCTTCAAATTCATTTTCAAACTCGTCTTCAGACACCTCTTTGGAATCGACTTCAACCTGTTAAGCAACAAATTCCTTAGGAGGCACATCAAAAATTGTTGCTGGTAGATCAATCCTTGTTAAGTGAACTTCACCAGTATCTTTTGGTATTGATGGTCCCATCGACTGTTCAATCGGCTCATTTTCATAACTTTGTGGAACATTAGATTCAACTTGATCTCCTATGTTAAACAAGTCTCTCGGAATCATCTTCATAACATAATATCTATCATGATCATATGGATCTTGCACATAGAAGCATTGGTGTGCTTGAGATGCAAGCACAAAAGGCTCTTCCTGAGAGCACTTTTTGTTAAAGTAGACATAAATATGGCCATAATTATCACTTTCAACCTCATACCAATTACACTTAAATAAGACAGCCTTAAATTGGCCATAATAGTCTAACTCAACTATGTCAACTATTCTACCATAGTAACTCAAATTTGCATCAATTGGATTTTTATCCTTTGTGCTTGTAAAACTTTTAGTTGAGGCAACCAGCGTAACACCACTATTTTGTGTTTTGCGCTTTGCATCATGCTGTCTTATGTGGAATCTATATCCATTAATAAGATACCCAGAATATATTTTAGCAACTGCATTTGATCCTCTGGATAATTGTTTGATCAAATCAGGCATATTCTCTTGCAAAGCACGAGTTTCAAACCATTGAAGGACAACAAAATATTAAAAATACTCATAAAAAACCCTTGAAGGGCAATCTACAGCCTACAATCCTTATCCTAGAGTTTCCAACAACTTTGCTAAACACACCCAAACTAACCAAAACGCTCCCTGAAATAGTACCCAATCCAAGACCATTGCCACCACTGTACAACAGGACCTTCACATCCCTGTTCAAGCCACCTACCAGAAGGACCAGGGTCATCCTAATTCTAAGAAAGATCAAATCCCTGAACCTACCCATATACTGTGGTTCAAGCCTATGCCACTAAACATAGGTTCAATATGGCTAAAAATGATTGTAAAACAGTGTTTATGTTTCTAAACAATAGACAAAGCAAATAATTCGATATGTTCATATATTTCTTGGTTATGAGTTTGAAGCGCAATACCCTTGATATTAGACTGAACCATTTCAAAAAAATACACGTAAACTAAACAGACCCAGATACATAAAATAAGAAACACTTACAGATGAAATACATTCATCCGAATACACAAATCATATCAAAATCACAAGAAAATCAAAACCCAAAAGCAAAATGTTTAACCCCACACAAAGAACCCAGATGCAATAATATCCCACTTTTAAATATAAAAATTTCTATCTGGTAATCTCTATTCCAAGAAAACCCTTTGATGTGATCTGCCCTCCCAAAAAAAAACTAAAATTATGAGGGATTTTCAGGGCAA
>JAABOM020061104.1:0-11293 GCA_011800125.2 Solanum clarkiae
GACTCTGTGTCATTTCGAATTTCAAGAATTAGTTTTGCTCAAATTAATTGAGTTTAGACTGATTCTCGATTTTCGAACAATTTTTAATTCAATTTTTAAAAATCGGTCATTTTTCGGCGTAACACGCTCAACATATTTTTTTAAAAACTGACTTTTCTTTCTCAAAATTAACAATACTTTCTCATAACAAATAATATTTTCTCATAACTGATAATGCGTTCTTTGAAGTAAAGCTCTCCTTTTTATTTGTCTACTTAGTATTTCGTTAAGCTTTTGATTGTTGGAATTAATAATATTGAAATTATTTGTATCATGATTAAAGTAATATAATTTTATATCACACTCGATATGAGATAACAAGTTTGAGAAAACTAAGGATAAATATCAAAATGATGAAGATGCCCTTACTCCTTTGAAAAGTCAAGGTAATATTGGAAATAAAATTTTGTCCTAGTTTATCTTGTAAATTAATATACATGTTTCATATCTCGTATACCAAATTCCCTCACATAACAATAAAATTTCATCACATGATAATACTAAAATTTAAGAAACTACTAAAACAAATATTTTATTAAAAGTAACAATACAACAGCAACAACAACAATATTACCCCAATGCCTCAAAGGCTCCCGTCCATTACGGGATAACGGGGGGTTGGATATACACAACCTGACCCCTATGTTTAGAAACATAGTGCGACTGTTTCTGGAATTAAAAGTAACAATACGATAATGAAAAAAAAGTTTACAATTAAAAGTTTAGATGGTCTTATTTCATGGATTAATTCATAGTATGTATTTTCTCCCTTGAGTTGAGTCATCCATTATTTAGACACACTGCTTGATGCATAAGCAACGAGGATAGTATCCGCGACAGACGCCATCAGTAAAGCCCTCTCTGAGGCAAATATTAGCACAGTTTCTGCTGCTATAGCACCACCCCTTGTATCTGCTACTTCGCGACTGGCAAATATTTCCCTTCGCCACTATATCTGTATAGTCAGAAGCAAATTCAAAATTCAAGTAAGTGTTATGAGTTCAAAGAATGCCATCTTTTTATACACTTACAAACAATTTTAAGACTTGTCTCTTAATCATAGTCACATATCAGTAACATGTTTTGGATACAAGTTTCAAAAAATATTCTTTTTTTAATTTCATCTCTGGTCACTCACTCTCACATAAAGTGAGATAAATAAAACACACATTGAAGATCAAAAGAGAGTAGTAAAATGGTTATGGTACATGTAACAACTTATGAATATACATGATTTTTGTTACACATATCACATAAGTGGCATATGTATAAACAAAGAATTAAGGTACACCCTTAGAGAAATTGTGAATAAAAGAAAAGAAATTAAATTAATTACCTGGAACAAAAACCAGCATCATCAGAAGGAAAATAGTTGCAACAATTATGGAAAAACCAGCCATTATATATTTTTATTGAAATCCTCTTTTATTATAATTTCCCTTTCTTTTATGTGATGAAGAGTGAAGAGGCCACTACTAAATATATAGGCAACAAGAATTTTGAATCTATGGGGTGTATTGCTTTGACTAATCTACAAAGGAAAAATAAACACACAATATCTTCAATAAATAATGACCACATTATCTTTGCAAAAATGATTTTTTATTAATTTTTAATATAAATTTTTTGGAGATTTATTGGTTAATTTTTCATTTTTTTGCAAAAATGAATTTGCATTAATCATGACGTGTGTTATTGTGGTTGAAAGTTCAAACACAAGATGGATGATGCATGTGGAAAATTGCTCTTTAATTTGTAAAACATGTAATATGTGAAAATTTGTCATTCTAGTTCCTACATAAATATGTTTTTTAATTTAACTTTATTTGATATAGGACGCATAAGTAGATATCAAAATTTGTATACACTCGAGGAAGTAAACATGTGTATCGTACGTGGCAATTTGCATCTTACATGATTTCTTACCTGTATCATGTCACGTAGAATACATGTGTCTACTTGTTTAACTTTATATAAATATAAGTGTTCACTTGTGCACAATCAAAATTGAAGAGACATAGATGTCAGCTAAGATCAAGATAAAGACACATTTATATATTATGCCTTTTTAATATTCATAATATGATGTATTTGTATATTACATAGATTGAGTTTAGAAGAAGCACCATTAACAAGCTAACGGGTTAATTATCAATTCTTACGTGTGGATCCGATCCAATAATATTTTTGAAAATTAAATTAATTTTTGCACTTTTAATGTTCTATTTTATTTTTTATTCAGTATTTAATATTCATTTTGAAGTTCACAATTAAGTTCTGATTCACGCTTTGCATTGCCCCTTTCTGAGAACATCCTAAAAGGATTTTTTTCCATCGTTAAAAATCTCTAATAATTAAAATTAAAAAAATTCGAATCATCCCACTAAAATCCTAAAAGATAAAGTTACTCGACTAGCTAGAGAGATGAATTGATACATTAATTTTCAATTTTGAAACATAAAATCCATGTATCATAAAAAAAGAAAAAAAAAACCTTCAACCATTAATTTATCAAAATAACAATAAATATACTAAACTCATTTAGCATGCTTTTAATTTTTCATGTATATTGTGCTTAATATCATGTGGTTGAAATACATAGTAAAATTGACTAAAATTTTACATATGGATATATGAATGTAAAATATAAAAAGTGAAAAAAAAGGCATGTACTTTTTGTCTATGTTATACTGAATTTTAGTGCAAAATAAAATATAGAGTAAAAATTGATTAAATTGGGCGGCTAATATAGTCTAATGGCCCATAAATTTTTTACAATATTAATTAAAAATTTAAATTATGTAACTAGATAAATATATAATATGTATTTACATTATATCATAGTTTGAAAGAATTATAATTTATAGTTATAATTAGATTTTTTTATTGTTATTTTCTCTCTCCTCTCTTCCTCTCTTTCGCGTCTCTTCTCTCTCAGTGCAATCTCTTGTCAGATATACAGATACATATATATACCAATTACATATATATAATTATTTGACAGATATACATATTTAATTTGATGGATATGTATATACAATTCATCTCTCTCCACTCACTGTCCTCTCTCCTCTCCCCCTCTCGATCTTACTCGCTTCTCTCCTCTATCTCTCAATTTCTCTTGCTAGATATACTATTATCAATAGCATATATACAATTGTTTGACAGATATACACATACAAATTATAGTTATTTTTTGTCTTATCATATTTCAAGTGTTTGCTCTTTTTGAAAATCCTCCTTCTAATATAAGAGTCAAATAAGGAAAAAAAAAACGAATGGAAGTATAAAAATCGATCTTTGATAGTGTTGTGTTGTCAATTTTAGAAATTTCTACTTCTCTAATTATTTAATTTTGATCCACAAGTGTCTTATTACCCAACAACATTGTCAACAACAATATTACGTAGGAGATATGACATCATAACCTAGGAAGAATGGACAAAATGATTAACATAAGAAAGAGAAATACCGGCGGCTAAAAATTAATTGAATTAATAAAAATATGCTGTATATATAGTCTTTTACACTTTGTTTGGATGGTTGTTCTGTATTGTTTCATAATGTATTATATTATACTGTATTGTATTGTATCGTATTATATTATTCCAGTGACTACAATATTTTGATAGATTGTATTATTTTTCGTAGTTACCTAATGTCATATATCCATAATTTGAATGATAAATCTATGAGGAATTAAAGAGTATGTGGTGGATTTCATGAAAAGATAGGGTAAATGATAAAGTAGAATTATTTAATAAATAAATAAAGTAAAAAAATGAGAAGAAGATATTAAGTAACGACGCAATCACACCAAATCGGTCGTTACATAAAATGAGTCTCTTCATCGTTACCTAACAATGGAATTAAACGATACGATACAATGAAATTTAAGTAACAATCAAAACAAACATTGTACTTAAACTAACAATACAATACCGTTGACACCCAATTTTTTCCCTCCACAGTGTCAAATTCATCATCGAATTTTTATTTTTGTTTTAATGATTTGGAAGCCATTATTTAAAAGAAAAAAAAGAGGTTACAATATAGCGCGTGGCGGCTATGCGCCCCCAAATTTCTATTTTTTTTTCTTTCCCTTTTTCCTTTCCCCTTCACGCACAGACCCCTTTCCCCTTTCCCTATTCCTTTTCCTCTTCTTCTCCATTCAACCAAAACCAGCGCCGCAACCCACTCTCCCTTTCCCTTCTTCTTCATCGGTCAGACGCGAAACAACCCCGCCAAATTCGGCAAACGCGATATTTTCTAAATCCCTCAATCAACTGTGGTTTTCAATCCGTTGAGGATTCTGCAAAATCCCAAAGATTTTTTGCCTAAAGGTAAGATTTTGAATTTGAAATTCAAAATTCGGCCCCTAATTTCCTCGATTTGCCCTAAATTGGGGCTATATATACTCATGTTCTTCACTATTGGAGGACAGCGGTCAATAATCCAAAAACCCCCGTAGAAGCGGCAGTCACCACTTTCATTCGAGTTTTCAAAAAACTCATTCAATTTCAAAGCCGAAACTGTTGGCGTTAAAACAAAGAAAGCTAGACAAAAATCTTTGGTGGTGAAGAAGTTTTGTCGAGCTCGTCGTCTCAGCTTCGCTGCTCCAAAAAAGGTAATATACTAATCTTATTTTCATTTCAAGTTTTCATATACTTCGTTCAGAATGTGAATGTCGTAGATGTATCAAAATCTTCATGTTTGCGTCTTTATTCGTCTTGAATGGAAATACCCTGAATTGATGTTGCAATGTTGTTGTTGTTTGGTCGTCAAGATATTGATACTATGTTACTTTAATGGGTCATAAGGTAGCTCGGTTTCACCCTAATACGTTATACTCAGGCCCTGTTATGCCTGTTATGTTGTTTTCCCTGTTTTCTGGTTTACTAAGATGGTTACTGTAAGAATAATGATGTTGTTATCATCGTCTTGATTTGTTGTAAGTTGTTAAAGTTTCAAAACTAGCGTTGAGGCATCTAGTAGTCAAGTATTGATGCTAGTTTAAATTCTTGATCAAGTGGCTTCGGATACTTAGAATTTGATGCATCTTCTTTCAATTTTCTGTTCCAGATTTTATTCTAGTTTAATCAGTCATTTTAAAGAAATGTAGATCATATTCTTCCTTGGTTTATCTCTGTCCCATCATACGATCTTGACTTAAGTATTGCTATGTTGATTTAACATATCACACTTTTGTTCAATGTCATGCTCCTACTACTTTCAAGTATATGCACTGAGTTTCCCTTTAATGATTCTGGTATGTCTTCTTCTCCTTCTTACAAAGAAAGTTAAGTTTTGTGAGCTTCAAATGTTTATTCTGACCTCGCATTAAACTGGAATCAATTTGAGCCATCAGCAGTCAAGATCAATGTAAAGTGACCTTTGCTTTTCAAGAGCATGCAGTGAGTTTGTTTTGTTTTGTTTTACTGATGTTCTAAATGTTGTCAGTTCCTATGAATATAACCTGCCTATATGCTAGCAAGGGTTTTGAGTGATGCTTTGGTTTGATCCTCCTACAAAATCTGAGTTTCTTTGGTCAAATGTGTGGTGTCTTTGTTTATGTTAAACATATTTCAAGAAAAATGAACAACCTATGCTTTGGAATGTATTGAGAGTGTATAATGCATGTTCGAAATGATGTAAAACTGTAATGATCCTTTGACAAAAATGCAAGTTTGTCTATTACATGAAAATTTCTAAAATGTGTTAAAAGTATGCTTCTGTTCTCTGTTTTCTTTCTTGCTAAGGTATAGCCGCTGTTAAGTTAATGATGTTGTATAGTGTTGGCAGTATCTTTTTTTGTGGTTTTGTTTCAATAATACTAGTCCTTGGTTATTATGACTCAAGGCATGTTTATTGTATCTTGTTGAGTCATGACTGCTCCTTGTCATGTTTTTTTGCTCTTGTCGTCTTCAGATTAAGCTGTTAAACTCTTTTGATTTGAGAGTCTCTTGCCTGATTACGTTGGTTTTAAGTCCAAATTAAACTCTTACCTGAATTTAAGCATGCCCTGCTACCTGCTAATTTGTTGGAAATTGTTAAACTTGTTGCTGCTGTTTTCTTGTTACTCTGTAGTCTTACACTTTGATGTTTTCTTTGTCTTCTGCATGCTCAAATGGCTATTTCTCTTGGGTTCAACAGTTATGTTATCATTCTGGTCTGCCTTGATTTTGTTTAGAGTTGGTATTGTATAAATGAAACAATTTATCAACCTAGTAATAGATTGTGCTTTGTTATGTGATATTGTTCATTGTTTAGTTAAAGGTATTTGGTTGAAGATATATTGGGTCAAAAATATCTTGCTTGTTATTTTGTCTTATGAGAGTCAAGTTTCATTATGCGTTAGTATTGATAAATTTGAGTTTCTTACTAATCCTTAATTTTATTTCTTTGCATAAACAATGCTGCGAGTCATCTTGGACTCCCCATTTTGCATTCCTTGGGCCATGGAGGCCCAAACTTCCTCTTCTTCGAGTCGCCCGAGTTCCCGAAGAAAGAAGCTATTATACAAAATTTCGAGAGCAAGAATTGTACTATGCATACTGATATGCATGTGTATATACCACGACACAAGGAAAAAGCCCAAAAGTTGCAACAGAGATTTAAACGGGACAAAGACCCAAAATCACTTCAACTCTCTTCTTTTATTTCATTTTTGTTCATATATTTGTATTTTGGATGCTAACATTTTGCTTTCTATTTGGTTTCAATCTAATTAGATTCCCCAACGGGTCAAACCATTTATGTTATTTGTTATTTTAAAAAATAAGGAAAAAATTAAAAAATAATAAAAGGAAAAATTTGATTTTACATCTTAATTCAATTTTCAAACATACTCAATTTCTTTCAAAGTTTAGTCAATTGCTTTCAATTTAGTCAAATCTTTTTAAATTAATCAATTTTAAAACGAGTCAATTTTTTCGAGTCCAATCAAATCATTCAAAAAGTTAGTCAAATCTCTTAATCGCCGGATAACCGCATTTAGCGGTCATTTCAAGTGCGTAAAACCTTCTTGAAATGGAAATGTGAACCCGAATTTTTTCTCTGAATTTTAAAAAGATTTTTCTGTTAGATCTTTTTAAATATTTATTGGTTTCCTAATTATCCTTAAAATTAGGTGGCGACTCTGTTTTCTTTCGAAATTTCAAAAATTGATTTTCTCTTAAATAAGTTGAGTTTTAAAATTGATTTTTGAATTTTCTTTTTAAAAAAGTCATTTTTTGGCATAACAAATATAATACAACGGGTAACAACCATCCAAACAAGGGGTTAGTAATTAACTATGAATAATTAATTGTACATTTTTTTTCCTTATTAGATTACTCAATTATAATAAAATTTATTACGAATTTATTATTAGAAATAAAGATTTTTTCTATCATGAATCAATAAGAAACTTGTGGTTATAAAACATGACTTTTCTATCTATAGCACCAGAATTTGTGGGCTAACCACAAAAAAGTGTCGAAATAACATGTTTCCTGTTCCTTGGTCCATAAAATTATACCAGACATCGCCCGCCGCCACCGGGCCACCTGAGCCTCTTGTCGGACACATTGCCGACTCACTTATATGATATTTCAGGAAAGTTGTATCTGAGTCCCCTGCAACGCCAAAATTTGTGGGCTAATACATAGAGAAAACTATCAAAATCGTTTGTTTCCTCTTCCTTGGCCAAAAAAATCCTATCAGGTGTCCCCCATTGTCGCCCGGCCACCTTCGCCTCTTGCAGGACTCGTTGCGGACCCACTCATATGGTTTTTCGAGAAAGTCACATTGTAGCCCCTTATAGCGGCAGAATCTGTGAGCTGACAACCACAGAAAACTGGCGAAATTGCCTATTTCTTGTTCCTTGGCCCATAAAATCTTATCAGGAGTCCTTTGCTGGGCTAGTTGCGAACCCACTTGTATGATATTTATGGAAAGTTGTGTCGGAGCCCCCTGTAGCTCCAGAATCCGTAGGGTAAAACCCACAGAAAACTATCGAAATCGCCTGTTTATTGTTCCTTGGCCCATAAAATGCTACCAGGCGTGCCCCGCCGCCGTCGGGCCACCTGGGCCTGTAGCCGAGCTCGTAGCCGACCCACTCATATGATTTTTCAGGAAAGTTGTACCAGATCCCCTTGCAACGCCAAAATCTGTGGTCTAACATCCACATAAAAATACTAAAATCACTTGTTTCCTACTCCTTGGACCATAAAATCCTACCATGCATCCCCCGTCACCACCGAGCAATCTAGTCCTCTTGTCGGGCTTGTTATGAAACCACTCGTATGATTTTTCAGGAAAGTTGCACTGATGCCCCATGCAGCGTAAGAATCCATGGGCTAACACCATAGAAAATTGCCAAAACTGTCTGTTTCCTATTTCTTGGCAAAAAAAATCGTATCAACCGTCCCTCGCGAGGCCACCTGGCCTCATGCCGAACTAGCTGTGGACCCACTCATATGAACTTTCGAGAAAATTACGTTGGAGCCCCCTACAACGGCGGAACCTGTGGGCTAACACCCACAGGAAACTGTGAAAGTGACTGTTTCCTGCTCCTTGGCCCATAATATCCTACAAGGCGTCCCTCATCGCCGTTAGGCCACCTGGACCTCTTGTCAGGCTCGTTGCGGACCCACTCATATAATGTTTTTGAGAAAGTTCAATAGGAACCCCCTGTAGCGCCGGAACTAGTGGGCGAAAGCCCACAGAAAACTGTTGAAATCGCCTATTTCCTAATCCTTGGCCCATAAAATCCAACGGTCTGGCCACCAAGGCCTCTTACTGGGGTCGTTGTGGACCCATTCATATGAGTTTTTGAGAAATTTATGCTGGAGCCCCTTGCAGCACCAGAATTCGTTTGCTAACCCATAGAAAATAGTTGAGATCGTTTGTTTTCTGTTCCTTGGCCCATAAAATCCAACTAGAGGTCCCCCGTCACCGAAGGGCCACCTAAGCCTCTTGTCAGGCTTGTTGCGAACCCACTAGTATGATTTTTTGAGAAATTTGCACCGATCCCCTTGTAGCACCAGAATCAGTGGGCTAACACCTACAGAAAACTGTCGAAATCATATGTTTCTAGTTCTTTAGCCCATAAAATCCTACCAAGCATCCCCTGTCGCTGTTGGGCCACCTGGGCCTCTTGTCTTGCTCGTTGTAAAATCACTTGTATGATTTTTTGAGAAAGTTGTGTTGGAGCCCCTGCTGCATCGGAATACGTGGGCTAACACCAACAGAAAACTATTGAAATCACATGTTTTATGTTATTTGGCCTATAAAATCCTACCAGGCGTCTCCCGCCACCGCCAAGCCACCTAGGCCAATTAACAAGCTTGTTACAAACCTACTCATATCATTTTTCAATAAATGCGCTGGAGCCCCCTGCAGTGCTAGAATCTGTGGGATAACACCAATTGAAAACTGTCGAAATTATCTATTTTCTGTTCTTTGGCCCATAAAATCCTACCATAAATCCTCGCCCCCATCGGGCCACATGGGCCTCTTACTAGGCTCGTTGCAGACCTACTTGTATGATTTTTTGAAAAAGTTGTGCTGAAACCCCTGCAGCGCCAGAATCCGTAGGCTAAAACCTACAAAAAAGTTGTCTGAATCACTTATTTCTTATTCCTTGGCCTATAAAATCCTACCATGTGTCCCTGGCCGCCGTCGGGTCTCTTGTTGGGCTCGTTGCGGAACCATTAGTATGATTTTTTAGAAAAACTGCGTCAGAGTCCCTTGCAGATCCAGAATCTATGGACTGACACCCACAGAAAATTGTCAAAATCACCTGTTTCTTGGCCCATAAAATCCTAATTGGCTTCCCCGCCGCTAGGCCACCTGGGCCTCTTGCCAAGCTTGTTGCGGACCCACTTGTATAATTTTTTGAGAAAGTTGTGCCAAAGCCCCCTACAGTGCCAAAATTTTGGGCTAACACCCACAGAAAATTGCCAAAATCATTTGTTTTCTGTTCCTTAGTCCATAAAATTCTACAAGGCATCCCCCACCGCCACTGGGCCGCCTGGACGTCTTTCTAGGATCACTGCGAACCCACAAATATGATTTTTTAGGAAAGTTGCACCGAAGCACCCTACAGCACCAGAATTCGTGGGCTAACACCCACAGAAAACTACTGAAATCTCCTGTTTTGTTTTTCCTTGGCCCATAAAATTCTATCAGGCATCCCTCGCTGCCGCCAGGCCACCTGGGTCTCTTGTCGGGCTCATTACGGACCCACTCGTATGATTTTTCAAGAAACGTCAGTTAGAGCCCCCTGCAGCGTCAGAATCTGTGAGTTAATACTCACAGAAAACTGTTGAAATCGTCTCTTTCCTATTATTGGCCATAAAATCCTACCAGGCGTCCCTAGCTGTCGCTGGGTCACCTGGGCCTCTTGTCGAACTCATTGCGGAACCACTCGTATGATTTTTCAGAAAAGTTACTTCGGAGTCCGTTGCAACGCTAGAATCCATGAGCTAACACCCACTAAGTATGTTGTTAAAACAATTAGTAAAAGATATTTTTTTTCAACAATAAATAATTTAAACACCAAATACGAATGAAATATTTTTGAGGTAATGTTACGCCGAAAAATGACCGACTTTTAAAAAAAATCAAAATTGATTTAAAACTCAATTATTTGAGAAAAACCAATTTTGAAATTTTTGAAATAAAATGGAGTCGCCACCTAATTTTACGGATAATTAGAAAACTAATAAAATATTTTAAAAGACCCTAATAGATAAAATCTTTTAAAATCCAAAGAACGAGTTCGGGTTCACATTTCCACTTCGAGAAGGTTTTATGCACTCGAAATGGCCGTTAAATGCGGTTATCCGGCGATTAGGTGATTTGACTAAATTTAAAAATATTTGTTTAATTTGAAAATAAAAAGATTGATTGGATTTAAAAATTGACTAATTTTAAAAGAGTTGAATATATTTGACTAAATTGAAAACAATTGAATACACTTGAAGAAAATCGATTAGGTTTAAAAATTTAACAAGTGATAAAATATCTTTTATTTTTCTTCTATTTTTATTTATTATTTTGAAAAGATTTGATTGAGTGCAAAATTGGATTAAAGTAAAAAAAAAAAAAAACTTCTATATTTTTTGTTTCATAAAATACCTTTCCAAAATAGCTCGATAACTAACAAGAATAACGTAAATGGTTTTAACATTTTTGGGGAATTTAATTAAATTAAAACCAATAAGAATAAAATGTTAGCATCCAAATCCATACAAACATGTAAACAAAT
>JAABOM020061105.1:0-11293 GCA_011800125.2 Solanum clarkiae
CCCGCACTTTCGTTTGATTATGTTATAAGTTATATCTACTTGTCTGTCTGGTCGCTGCTGTCTTTTCTTGCAGGTGGATTTAGTTAGTAAAACAGAGTAAACTCTGCCGAAATTTCGGCAGAATTTGTGAACTAACTTTGGGATCTTTGTGGTTTAAGATTATCTCAAGTGTCCTATCGGCATGAGTCACGGCCCCGGGGTGGGGTCGTGACAGTTAATTTTAAGCTTAATCAATTTTTTATAAAATCAGTCAACATTTTCGAGTCTAGTCCAATTCTTTCAAATTTAGCCAATATCTTTCAAATCTAATCAAGTTTTGGCAAATTTTTTTTCAAGTTTAGTCAATTTTGTCAAATTTAGTCAATTTCTTTCAATTTAGTCAACTACTTTCATTTCAATCCAGTCAAAGCTTTTCAAAATTAATCAATTTGTAACCATTTAATCTTTTTCAAAGTCAATCAAATTTTCAAAGTTAGTCAAATCTTTTAATCGCCGGATAACTGCATTTAGCGGTCATTTCGAGTGCGTAAAACCTTCTCGAAGTGGAAATGTGAACCCAAACATGTTCTCTGGATTTTAAAAGATTTTTCTGTTAGGTCTTTTAAAATATTTAATGGTTTTTTAATTATCCTTAAAATTAGGTGGCGACAATTTCAAATTTCGAGGATTGGTTTCACTTAAATTAATTAAGTTGAAATTTATTTTTGATTTTTTTGAATTTTATTTTTTTTCAAAATAAAAAGTCATTTTTGGGCATAACAGTTAGTATTATAATTTCATAGTTGAAATAGATGAAGAAGTAATTACATAATAATTAATAGGAATGACATAGTAAAATTAGCTAGACAATTTAATAGCCACCGTGAAATTAAGCAGATTATGATGAAGAAATAATTAAATAATAATTAATAGAAATAACACAATAAAATTAGGTGTAGACACTTTAATAGCCACCATAAAATTATGTAGACACGTTATAGTCACCTGCCTACTTCAAATAGTTGAAGCAAATACGACGATCTTAAGTCTGAAGTAGACACGATGATCCTAAACTGTTCAAACAAACCTCCTATTATATAAGAGAATTTAGCTTTGTGTAAATTTTCATTTATTAATAAGGTAAGTATATTAGGATGCATTAACCAGTAAAAGGAGCATCATAGAAGTAGGAACTTTAATTTATTTTCATAGTTGATCCTTTTTGCAACTTTATCTTACTGGTATTTGATTGTAAATTTTTTATAAATTTGTTAATGATTAAAATTCTATGAAAATATGCATCTAATAAATACTATTAATAAATAAAATAATTATGAATAAGTTTTTAAAAATATAACAAAAAACATCAAATAAGGGGCATAATATTTAAAATTAATTTTGTAAATTACTAGATGCAAAATTTTAAACTTTGATTAGTAGTTAATAAACTTCTAATAAAGTCACAAATATCTAATTTGAACTCAAATAAATATACAAATTTAAAAAGTCTAATAGAGATAAAATATAAAAAAAATAGAGAAAGAAAATATAATGCACATATCTTTTTTAAGACTTTAATTATAAAACAATATAGATGGAGAAGAAATATAGAATCAGTACATAATTTTTTGAATTCTTGTTGATTCATTCTTTCATATATTCAATTGAAATTCAACAGTCTTCTTCATCAAGTCAGACTAAAGCATGAATCAATAGTACGATAACCATATAAATACCACAATACTGATAACCTTAGGCCTGGATCACATAAAAAAAAAGAAGATGAATTTATATAGATAAAAAAGGAGGAATACAAAATGATGTATTAAAATTTTAAATTAAATATTTGAAAGTTATAAATATGAAAATTTTGATAGTTACAAATATTAAGAGGTAACAACTGAATATGTAATGAAATATGAGATATAAAAATGCATATTTAAAGCATATAAAGGAGAATAAATATAATAAATAGGGAAAATGGTCAAAAATATCCTTGTACTATTAGAAAGAATAAAAAATATTAGAACAGTCAATATAAGCCGACCCACCCCCATCCGGGCTAGCCTTTACAGGCTTTGGAATTTGATAAGTTAGGTCGGGCTGATCCCTTTTTCTTATGGGTTAGAAAACAGCTAGCTCAGCTTATTAGTGCATGGATTGTGGGCCTTATTGGGCCAGCTCACATTCTTATTCATATATTTTTTTATAAAATTTTTAATTAGATTATAATTAAAAAATATTAAAATAAATAGCAACAAGACAATATTACATGGTATTAGTGTTAGTATTACTCCTTCCATCTATCTTTACTTGGCTACTATTTTGAGATATCAATAATACTTATTCATTCTACGAAATCAAAATATAATTTCACACTTAGTTTCTAGTTTATCCTTATCATTAATTATAATTTTTTTCTTGTTAAATTTTTCAACATATTGTATTTATTATATTCAAAGGGTGATTTAGTAAAATTACTCCTATTATTTACTGTTTCTTAATCCCTGTGTCAAATCAATAAGAGTAAAAATGGACGGAGAGAGTACATATAATAAAAACATAATTTGTATCTAAGTTTTAATATTTAAAAACTTTAAATGAACTTTGAGTTTGGACTCTTATTATTTCATATTGCAATGGCCCCATAAATCAGCAGACTTATTCAGGCTGACTAAAATGGCTATTTTTCAAACAGGCTCTAAAAATCGTAGCTCAACCCTGCTAAATCACCCATTAAGTCAGGCCGTCCCAACAAGCCTAACCCATATTGACGGCTCTAAAAAATATCCTTCGTTCATACTTTGGGCCATTTATGCCCTTATAGTTAGTATAATGGGCCACAAATGTCTTGAATCTAATGTCACTAACGGAGAAGGGTTAGTTAGAGCCTTAGGGAGACCCAACAACCTTCCTGCTAAATGAATGGGCTACACCAACGTAGACAAATTATTTGGCTATTCACAAAAAATAATATATGATTAAAATATTTTTTCATCAAAAAAATAAAATAAAATAAAATATTTCATTTCCTTTTACATTAATCAAAAGAAAAAAGGACAAAAAAGATTTTAAATTCTACCACATTAAGGTTCATTACAGTCAACTTTGAAGAATGTTAAATTATTTAACACTTCCCATTGGATACGTCTATTTTATCCTCTCATATCTTTTTGTGCGTGTTATCAATATGATTTAAAAATGAGTATTTATTTTAGAAAAACTAAAAATAATGTGTAAATATTTTATCAGTATAACATATTTTTCTATATAAAGAGAACTCAATCACATATTTTAACTAATTTATTATAATTATTTGTGACTCCTGGTAAAATTATCAACAGGAGAGATATGCGCATAATGCGTCTTCCCATGCTCCGATGACAAATCCGAGGCCGAATATGTGATCAATATGAAAAATTGAGTGAGAAAGTGATCTCAACTAATTTTTATAGCAACCAGATCAAAAATAATTTTTCGATATGAAAACGAAAACCAGTGAGGGTGTGCGACGCGCACCTGCCGCAGACCGTCACTTAATTTTGTTCCAAAAATTTTCTATAGGATTGGAAAACTCTTCTGGAATTTTTTTTTTAAAAAAACCCCAAATAACATAGGGTCCGCGTCGCAGACCCCGTATCCCTAGGGAGAACCTTTTTTTTTGGTTAATTTTATAGGGGCACTCTAGACCTTTTTCAACCCCTCCTAACCTTAAAATATGATCTAAATGGGTCGTTTTGAGCATAAAAATTATTTTAAACCCCATTCTTAGTCCTTTCTAAGTTCTTGAAAAAGACTAAGGCTAAAGAGAAGAGAAGAGGAGCGTAAAAATTGAGGAGTTCTTGAGGATTGATTGTCCAAAACTTCACACCAGATATGTAAAGATAAACTAAATCATGAGAATGTTCTCCCATGTGCCCCATTGATGGTAATAGAGGAGCTGAGAGTCCATGATCCCCATACACATTTCTTGAATTACTTTCTTAAATGTTTTATTGAAAATTATATCTATTACATGTATTTTCATGTGTTTATGATCATCATAAACTTATTTACTTGAATTGAATACTTTTCATGAGACATTGTATAAACCTTACATGATATTTGTGAAAGCATGCATGAATGAACCTAGGGATCGAGTCAAGAGCCTCGACTTAAGAATGTTGATTGTGATTGTGATTGTGATGTGAGCATGATGGTGAGTTGATAGAACTTGATGGTCCTGTGAGTATTCATAATTGAACTTTAGAGATTTGTCTAATTGACTTCCTCCTAATGATTGATCTAAGTCTTGAGCTATTGACTGAGAATTGAGTTAATGAGATGATTGAGATGTTAGGCTGAAAGTCCCCATTTGAGTTGAGCTTATGAGATAACGAGAGTCTTTATAAGACTGATTGAGATGATTGATTGAGATGGATGGTTTTATGAGCATTGAGTCTTGAGAGGAGTATCGAGCACCAGAATGAGTAAGAATACATCCAACTCGCACTCATTAACTAAGTTGCCAAGCATAGGTGATGGTTAGAACCATTAGATTACATTGAGGTTCTCTCTTGATTGGAAGTCACTGAAATAATAAAGGACTTGTTGATGGCTGGATTCCTGGTGGATTCGGTTCATTCTTTACCTAGCATGTATGGAATGACTGTGGTAACATCAACGAGATTTTTGTACAATCACTGACTCATAAGTGATTGTTGTCAGATAAGAGAAACTCTCAAAAAATTCCCCACCTTGAGTACTTTGAGTCGAGTCGAGTTGAGTTGAGTTGAGTCTGAGTTGATTGATGAGGTTTGACTTGGTTGATGGATCACTTGTCTACTCTTTATTCTTGCTTTAGATAGACATTTTACATCCTGATTGGTTATTATTTTGAGTTGATGTTATTTTTATATTATTTTACCTATTTTTTAATTTATTTAGCTATTTTACATGTAAGTACATTCCATGTACTGATATTCCCTTTTGGACTGCATCATTTTATGATGCAGAGGCATGTACTAGAGATCGTCGACAGGCGCACCATTGAGGATTTGAACATTTCAGCTGAGTTGGTAAGCCTCCTTTGCTTCAGAGGATCATTGCATTTATTTTCATCTTGCTTATTAGAGTTAGACTTGAGATAACTTTATTTTATTTTGAGGTAGCCATGGATCTGTCATTGACACCACTTGATAGTAATAGAGACTTCATAAAATAGAGTTGAGTATCAATGTTGAGGCTTGTTGAGGTAGTGTCTTTCTTACTAGCTTATTTATTTTATATAATCTTGAGACTAGATTGCCCATTACTATCTTTAGACTTCCGCTGATTTTATTGAATTTATTGATTGAATCGATGTGATGAGGCCAAGTGGTTCGCTTAGGGACTAGCAATAGTCTCTGGGTACCAGCCACGTCTAGGATATCTTCCCGGGATATGACATTATTAAAATTAAACTTCATTAATAACCGAGGGATTAAATTAAAAGTGCTATTATCCTTGAAAAAAAGGAGTTTATAAATTGTAAATAAAGTTTATTGGGAAGTGGGTCAAGAGCACTGACAGAATGTTGAAGAGTTTTGACGTCAAACTGACCCTTCTCTATTAGTGCCATTAGATTTATGACATTTTTGACCCATTATACTAACTATAAGGGCATAAATAGCCCAAAATATGAACAAACGATATTTTTGATCCTTTCTGATAGTGTAAGAGCATTTTAAAATTCTTTCCCTAATAAATAAATGAAAGAGTATTACCAGACATATGAATGTGTTAAGCTTTTCTGATTTGTTTTTTAAAGCATGCATATTAGATTCATCACCTATTGAATTTAAGGAATTTTATAACATTATAATATATTATTTGGTATTACGAATTTGAAAAAGCATAGAATTAATGGAGATTACTAAAAGTATAAATGCATAAGATTAATGAAAGTTATTAGAATATAAGTTATGGAAATGAAAAGGTGTGAGTTATGAAATTATTTTTTAAAATTAAATAATTAAAATAATAATAATAAATGTCTTGAAGTAGATCATTGTGTTATTAGTAGGTAATGAAATGGAGGGAAAAAACAAAAAGGTCCAGAAAAGAAGAAACAAAGTAAAATGCATTTGGAGTAAATTAGGTTAAGAAATAAAACTAATTTTTTGAAAAAATTAAAAAGAGAGTTGCCACTTAATTTTTTTAAAAAAAATTAAGAAAATTTAATTTTAAGACTTAACAAAAAATCTTAAATTTTTAAGAGAAAAGGGTAAGGATTCTATTTCTATTCTGAGAAGTTAGTTAATATTCAGACATGACCGCTAACGTGTGATTACCCGGCGATTAAATCCAATTAGACTAACTATTCAAAAGTTGATTTAAAACTAAAATATATTAAAATAACTCTAGTAAAGTCTATTTAAGTAAATTAAATAATTTACAAAGAGGTTGAAATAATCTATCTTAAAAAAAATACTTAGAAAGGAAATTGTGTTTCTAAAATTCCAATCAAGGTGTCTTGAATAATTTTAGAGAGAAGACACATTTTTAAATTAACTAAGTGTGAAATAGGAAATCCAAACTTATTTTTAGAAAAGACTTGAAATATTTCGAGTAAAAGGAAAAATATATTTATTTTATTTTAAAGAAAAGTCATCAATAACCTAAATATTTTTAAAATAATTTTTAAAGAGATATTTGCCGAAATTCTAAAAATTACCTGAAGTTTTAAGGCAAATTTATTTTTATTTATTATTTTTTTTGAAAAGAAATTTTAACAAATTAATCATTTTTGAATGAATTTGGAATTTCTGCAAAAAAAAAAACAATTAAATAAATAAGACATGCAATCATCGACGCATGAATTAACATAAATAATGGATAAATTTTATTAATGACATTTATTAGATAATATATTTCAAATTATAACATGATTAATTTTTTTTCAAGTTCTAACAACAAATTTTAAACAGTATATAACATTTCTCTTATATAATAATTTTAATAAAATCAAAAAAGTTATTTAATAAACGTTAAAATCTATAAATGATTAGATTTAATTGCCATAAAATAGGGAAACTATTAGTCAAAAGATATTTTACTTTCTTAAATTACTTAAGTCAGTTGAGTAGTTTTTGGTCATTTGCCTTTCCTAGAATACCTTATCAATTAATTTTCTTGTACGTTTTTTTTTTTTTTAAATTTTAATGAGAATTATTTTGTATCCCATCTGAAAAAAATGTATTCTAATAAAAAAAATAAAAGATCTGTATCTATACTAATTCGGCATGGCTATAAAATAACAATCAAAACTGAAATAAAAGGTAATCTTTTACATGAATTAATTTGTATTATGAATCATATTAAGATTATATATTATAGACGGATTTAACAGGAATGAATTTTTTACGATTGACTTATGTTTAAAAAAAATTATTCTATTAACTATTTGCAAAAAAAAGAAAAATTATCACCTTCATTAGGTGTTCTGGAGGGACAATTACCTTTTTTCTTTAATTGAGATAAATTTTATATAGATTTGATTTTCGTGATTTATATGTAGTATATTTATAGTTGGTACACAGTAGTATTGAAATGCCCCAAATTGTTCTTTGGAGATGCCCATAATAATAATTTTCATATATCACAAAATTCATGTGTATATCAAAAATTTGACTTCATATTCTCGATTAGGGGGCAAAATTGGGTGAGTAATGGGTATAACCCGAATTTTAGAGGACCTGTAGTGAAAAATAAATTTCACTAATTTTCGATTTCCAGAGAGCATTTGTGCTCTGGCCGTGACGCGCCAGGGGCGCGGAGCAGTATTATTTTTGGTGCTCGTTTGGTGCGCGTCGCGGACTGGATGCGGACCAGTATATTTTTTTAACTTTTTCCTGTGTCAACCAAGGGCATTGGGGTCATAGTCCCATGCCCACTTATGCGTGAAAACACCCATACTTAACCATTTTTCAACTCTGTATCACTCAAAATACTCACAAAAACCTCTTCAAGACTTAACCAAATATCTCATTCAAATTTCAAGGATTTCAAGCTTATCTTTGGAAATGAAGGATTCACTTCAAGCTCTAAGTTTCCTTCAAGCTCATCTCAAGAAAACCCAAGTTTGAGGTATGTGCATTTCATCCATTGGGTAGCCCAATCTTCCTTTTTATGAAAATTGCATGTTTTCAAGTTGTATCATCTATGAATATCTCTTATTATGGATTATGATTAGAAATTATGTTGGGACTTTATGAAATATTGATTGAGTATGCATGTCTATCTATTTCAAGCTTATACCATGAATTGGGTTGTCTATTGATACTATGCATGTTTTGAGCTATGAAACTATGATCTATTATAAGATTTGATGAAGGAATTCAAGGTATCCTACAAGAGGGTTTGGCTATATGTTGGTGGGTTGATTTGCATTGAGTTTTCTCATATTATTTCACTCTTGGATTGCTTGATTTTGAACAACCATTATGAATCTACCAAGTGTTTGATAAAATATTTTGATAAGAATTCTCATGTTAGTGATGATTTATTACATGATTTATAAGTCAAGTGACTCTATGATGATTAAGGGCTTGCACATATGTATTGAATTCATTTAAGGTATCTATGATGTTGCAAGTAGACAAAACCTTGTTAAGGGGTGACATACCTCAGCCACCTTGTTGAAGGGGTGACATGCCTCAATCACCTTGTTGAGGGGTGACATACCTCAATCATCTTGTTGAGGGGGTGACATGCCTCAATCACCTTGTTGAGGGTGACATGCCTCAATCACCTTGTTGAGAGGGTGACATGCCTCAATTATCTTGTTGAGCGGTGACATACCTCAATCACTTTATTGAGGGGGTGACATGCCTCAATCAGCTTGTTGAGGAGTGACATACCTCAATTACCTTGTTGAGGGGGTGACATGCCTCCATCACCTTACAAGGGGGTGACATGCCTTGGATTCCAAGTAGTAGCTCGCTTGATCTATGTCGGTTATGGTCTCTTCCCACACATGTGATATGAACTATGCAAGTTATATGACTTACAAACATGTTTTACTTCAAGCATTGGTCATGCATGTGATATTGATATTATATTTATCCATTGCTTATGACTATGAATTTTGTCTATATTGACTTATGTCTTGTTGCATTGCATCCTACATACTTAGTACATTCAAACGTACTAACACATACTCTATGCCTATAAGATATTACCATGTAGGGACTGGAGCACCTTTCGATCATCCTCCACGTGGCTAGTTTAGTACTTTGGAAGATAAGCTTTAATGAGTCCTCAAGTCCGATGACACTATCCATGCTACTCTTACTATTTGATATTTCTTTATGTTGAACACTTGATACTATGAGGGTGAGTCCAGAAAGTATCTTGGCCCCCGCTCCATTCCATGTTAGAAGTGTTGTTGGATATTTGATGTTCTTATACTATGAGCTTGACTCTTTTATGCTTTTATAAATATCAAAACTTCCCTTAGTCTCGCTTCCCTTGTTTATAACTCTTGTGTTATTTATTTTGCTTATGCGACCAAGGATGTGTGAATGATATGCTAAGAGGCTTGTTTGGGGTCCCCTTGGGTTCCCATTTGTCGTGTCACGTCTAGGCCCTAGGCTTGGGTCATGACAAACTTGATATTAGAGCACAAGGTTGTCCATGGTCCTTAGAATCCAACACACCGCGTCGATTAGAGTCTTAATCGTGGTTGTGAAGTGCGTCATAACTATGAATGGGAGGCTATAAGGCATTTTAGGAAATGTTTCACTTTTTCATGGTCTATATTGTGCTTTAGATGTGAGTAAGGCTTTTTCCCTGACGAATGTTCTTTGCTCTTCTGATTATGCTGATTCCAAGAGGGAGACTAAGGAGAGCCCGTACACTCAAGGAGCAACCGACCCCTCCCACTCCTCAAGCTCCTCAAGGTGGAGGGGTAGCCCAAGATGAATTTCTTGATGCTTTTACAATTTTGGCTTGTTTTATGACCAACCAAATTCACTAAGGGGTCCAAGTTCCTCATGCTCCCACTCCGACTTCTAGGGTGAGGAATTTTCACTAGAATGAACCCACCGGAATTCCATTGATCCAAATCAGAAGAGGATCCGCAAGAGTTCATCAATAAGGTGTACAAAGTGCTATCCATTATGGGGTCAATTTGGAGAAGAAAGTGGAGTTAGCGGCCTACCAACTCAAAGGTGTGGCCTAAATTTGGTTCACCGAATGGAAATTGGAGAGGAGAGATAATGATGTTATTCCTTGGGAGGAGTTCAAAGCCGAATTCCTCAATCGATTCTTTCTTATCGAGCTAAGGGAAGCTAAAATGATGGAGTCTATGAACCTTAAGCAAGGTTTCATAACTGTGAGGGAGTATGTCCTCAAGTCAACCAACTCTCCAAGTATGCTCCACAATTGATTGCCAAGCCAAGATCAAGGATGAACAAATTTGTGTCAGGAGTGTCTGATTTGGTTAATGAGGAGTGTCATACCTCCATGTTAGTGGGTGATATGCATTTGTCTCGTCTCATGACATAAGCCGAGCAACTAGAAGGCGAAAAGTTTAGAAAAAGAAGAAGTGAGTCCAAGAGGGCTCATTTTGAAGGTAGATCCCAAGGTTCCAAGGGTGACCGGTTTCCTCAAGGCCACAAGTTCCAAGGCCAAGGGTCTTCCAATGCTTCTAATAGGATATATGCTAATGATAATCCAAGATTCCAAAGTGGTGGTGGTGGGGTGCCTAACCCTATTTACCAAAGATATGGTAGGAACCATAATGACCCATGTTTGAGAAACTCTAATGCTTGCTATGGTTGCGGTAAAGTGGGTCATAAGGTAATTGATTATCCTCATGCTCAAAACAAAGGTAGAGATGGTCTCCACAAGACCAAGGTGCAAATGTCGGTTAAAAAGGAATAGGAGGCCAACAAGGGGGTGATCCAAGACAAAGTAGATTCTATGCTCTTCAAAGAGACAAGGGGTGGATGAGGTGCCTGATGTCATTACCGGTATGTTAAAGGTTTTTTATTTTGATGTGTATGCATTGATAGACCCGGGTGTCGCTCTTTCTTTTATTACTCCTTTTGTTGACCAAAAGCTTCATGTTAGTCCCGAATTATTGTGTGAACCTTTTAAAGTGTCAACCCTTATTGGTGAGTCCATTGTTGCTAAAAGAGTCTATAGAAATTGTCCCGTGTTCATATTGCATAAAATCTTGCCTTGTGATTTTGTTGAGTCAGATATGGTGGATTTTGATGTCAGTCTTGGGATGGATTAATTGCATATATATTATGCTTCTATTGATTATAGAAATCGTAGGGTTAAATTT
>JAABOM020061106.1:0-11292 GCA_011800125.2 Solanum clarkiae
TCGTAAGATTTCTCTCAAGCTAGTTGGTGAGTCCCCAACTCTGAGGACATACTTCTCTTGATTTATGCTATGTATTGGCTCTCCTTATTAGAAACTTATGACTATGAGGGTAAGCCCGAAAAGTTGTCTTGGCCCCGCTAAATTCTAAGTTTTTATGTTATGAATGACTCCCCTTAGTCCCTATGCCCTTATTTCTAATCTTTTATTGTTTTTTAATTGCTTTCGTGACCAAGGATATGTAATGATATGTTAAGAGGCATGATTGGGGTCCCTTCGGGTTCCCCATTTGTTATGTCACATCTAGGCCCTAGGTTCATCTCGTGGAAGTTGTTTTAGATGCTACAGAACCATGGATTGTTCGACGCCTACCATTATAAGATCTGCATAGTCATCTAGACAATGTTATGTTTGTTTATAAAAGTGTAATGGGAACACAGAATTGCAATGAAATGGCTATCCAAGCTCCCCAAAGTTCGTTCACCAATTTGGCTGAGTTAGAGAAGGCCTTTTTCTGAGAGGTACTTCCTAAGCTCGAAGAAGCTCAAGTTGAAATATCAAATCAATAACTTCGAGCAATTCCCTGGTAACTCGATCAGTACTATATGGGAGCGATTCACAAAGTTCTTGAGGAGTGTCGCTGACCACAAAATTGTTATTAATGCCTTAGTGGAGATCTTCTACTGTGGACTGGATGAGAATAGCCAACCATGTGCATGCAAGGATTGCGGTGAAGTTGAAAAAGGTGGTAAAGACGAATCATGCATGGGGCAAAGAGACAGATCATCTACCAAAATTTCATGCTCTGTCAGTATTTGTTCGGAGCAAGCTAAAGTATATGAGGAGATAATGTAAGAGCTTGCCTGAATTTTTACCGGCATAGAGGTGATGATGAAGCAGAATCAGGAAAGAGTTAATGCAGTTATTGATCAGCCTCCGCAGCATCTATGTATAAGGATCCCTACTATGAGGACACTTGTTTCAATGCTGATCAGACGAGGGGTTTCCAGACCAACGCCCAAGGGTCCAATCAACACTATAGCACCAAGGTCAAGAAGACTAAGGTCGAAATTATAACAAAGATAGTGCGTTAAGAGATAACTATGAAGGGTACCTCGACAAGAATAAAGGCTAGATAGAAATACAGATTAGGTCACAGAGATGGCTAAAGAAATATACCTTATGTGCCATCACACAATCGTGATACTAGTGCTACTAGTTCTAGAGTTGAGGAGATGTTTGACCATTTGTTGAAAAAAGCTGAGACACAGGATGAGACCTTAAAGGGGATGAAATCTGACATCTCCAGAATAAATCAAAAAATTGAGTCTCATTCTGTTGCTATCAAACAACTTGAGCAATAGTTTGGTCAACTGTCAAGTCAATTCAACCAGCATCAGAGAGGTATCTACCTAGCAACACAGTTCAGAACCAAAAGTATAAGGGGCACTACATTGTGGTTACTACTCATGTAGGTAAGAGTACCATTGATCTTCCCATGCTGATAGATGATGATGATGTTTGAGAGGAGGAAGTTGAGGTCAAGGATGCTGATACCAAAGATGATCATGTCAAAAATGGGGTGAGTGATGTTACAGAGGAGCCACAGAAGCTGAAGCCCATTCCTGGACCTCCTTCTCCCTTCCCTCAAAGAATTAAAAAGAAGGAGGAAGAGGCCAAGTTCAAGCACTTTTTCTCCATGCTGAAATAACTCTTTATCAACATACTTCTCATTAAGGCATTGGAGATGATACCAGGATATGAAAAATTTATGAAAAACCTGGTAACGAAGAAGCGGACTGTGAGTCAGAAGCTCTCCCAAGAGCTTCAACATTGCAGTGCAATTGCTATAAGGTCCTTGGTATAAAAGCGAGTAGTGCTTTTACTATACCCTACAATATTTGAGATGTGCAGTTCATAATGGCATTGTGTGATCTTGGTGCCAGCATCAATCTATTGCCCCTTGTAGTCTTCGAGAAGTTAGGACTAGGAGCCCCTACTCTGATGAACATGCGGCTATTAATGGATGACCACATGGTGAAGAAGCCTGTGGGGATACTTTATGATGTGCGAGTCAAAGTGGATAAATTCATATTCCCTTTAAACTTAATGTACTAGACTGTAAGGTTGACTTCGAAGTCCCAATCATCTTCGGGAGGCCCTTCTTAACCACTGGATGCACCTTGATGGATATGGAAAGGGGCCAACTCAAGTTCAGATTGGCTAAAGATGAGGTCGTGTTCAACATCTGCCAACATGCAAAGAAAGAGATAGGGTATTCTCTGTTATTGAGAGTATTGATGATGGAAAGCCAGAGATACCACTTGAGGAGAGAGTGGGTGTCAATCCTGTGGAAGCTATATTGATGAACTTTGAGCATGATGGCATCCCCGACTATGAGGAGACAGTGGAGGAGTTAGGGGTATATTATGCCCTTAGACATCAAACCAAGTTGGAATTGGACATACAGAATTGAGAGTCACCACCTACCAAACCATTCATAGAGGAACCACCAGTGCTAGAGTTGAAGGCTCTTCCATCCCATCTGAGATATACACTTTTAGGCGTCAACAACACCTTGCGAGTCATAGTTGTTGCGGACTTGAAATGAAAAGGTGAATTCTCATATGGTGGTACTTAAGCAGTTGAAGAAGACCATTAGGTGGACGATTGCAGATATTATTGGTATCTCTCTCGGGGTATGTACTCAAAAACTCCAACTGGTCAAGGACTAAAAGCTGAGTATTGAAAACCAAAGGCATCTCAACACCCCTATGCAAGAGGATATGCACAAGGAAATTATTAAGTGTTTGGACGCTGTGGTGATCTATCCAATCGCTGATGGTGAATAGGTGAGTCTGGTTCAGTATGTCCCACAGAAGGGTGGCATCACTGTGGTCCCAAATGCTAGCAAAGATTTGATTCCTATGTGACAAGTCATTTGGTGGAGAGTGTGCATGGATTATAAAAGCTCCATGCATCGATAGAAAAAGACCACTTCTAGATGTTGTTCATGGACCAAATGTTAGACTAATTAGTCAGAAAGAGATGGTATTATTTTCTGGATGGTTAAACAGGACGACACATCATTGCTCTTGAGTATCAGGAAAAGACAATGTTCACATTCCTCTATAGCACCTTTGCATTCAAAAGGATATCATTCGGGTTGTGTAACGTGCCAACGATATTTCAAAGATGCATGATGTCCATTTTCTCAGACATGGTGGAGGACACTATCAAGGTCTTCATGGATGACTTTAGTATGGTTGGTGACTCGTTTGGGGATTGCTTAAAGAACTTGCATGTCTTGGTTATTCGATGTGAAGAATGCCATCTTGTGCTAAATTGGGAAAAATGTCATTTCATGATGAAGGAGGGCATTGTATTGGGATACAGAATCTCCATCAAAGGAATTGAGGTTGATAGAGGTAAAGTGGAGGTGATTGAGAAGCTTCACCCACCTATCTCTTTGAAGGGTATGAGGAGTTTCCAAGGCCATGAGGGATTCTACAAGCGCTTCATACAGGACTTCTCTTAAATTGCACATCCGTTGTGCAAGTTACTTGAGAAGGATGCTAAGTCCGTGTTTGATGATGCATGCCTAAAAGCCTTCGAAGAATTGAAGCAGAAATTGATTTCTGCTCCCATCATTGTAGCCCTAGACCAGTCAAAGCCCTTTGAAATCCTATGTGATGCAAGAAAGGTCATGCTTGGTGTAGTATTGGGATAGTATCAAGAGAAGATATTACACCCCATATATAATGCTAGCAAATCCGTAAATGCAGCCTAGAAGAACAACACTTTCATCGAACAAGATTTACTTGTTTTAGTCTTTACATCGAGAAATTCAGGTAATATCTGTTGGGGACCAAAGTCATAGTTCACATGGATTACTCTGCCCTACAGTAATTGATAGTGAAGAAAGATGCAAAACTGAGAATGATTCGATGGGTATTTTTTCTTCAAGAATTCGACTTTGATGTTATTAACAGTAAAGAGATCAAAAATCAGGTTACAGATCATCTCTCCAGATTAGAAGATGGAGCCATGGCAAAGTTTGATGATGGATTAGAGATCAATGATTCATTCCCTGATGAGAGAGTGTTGGCAGCATCCCATGATTTGATACCATGGTTTGCAGACTATGCAAACTGTTTGGTTAATCAAATTGTGTCGCAAGACCTGAATACCCCCCAGCACCATAAGTTCATGTCTGATGTGAGAAAATTCATTTTGCATGATTCATACTTGTTTCGTGTATGCATAAATAGGATTATTAATCATTGTGTTCCTAAGGTCAAGATGACGAGTACCTTAGAAGCATGACACTCATCTTTAGTAGGTGGGCACCATTGTAGGGTCTGGATAACATATAAAATCTTTCAGTATGGCTACTATTGGCCAACGACCCACTAAGATGCTCACAACTATGCCAAAGCATGTGATAGATTCCAACAAGAAGGTGGTGTTTCTCGCCAACTCGAGCTCCCTCTTAACCCCATTATGGTGATTGAACTATTTGATATGTGGGGAATAAACTTCATGGTCCCTTTATTAATTTGCATAGAAATAAATACATCTTGTTTGTTGTTGACAATGTATCAAAATGGGTGGATATAGTTGCTCTCCCCAATAATGAAGGCAAAAGTGTCACAACATTTTAGAAAAAGAATATCTTCTCAAGGTTTGGTACCCCTCGAGCGATCATTAGCTATGGAGGCTCTCACTTTTGCAACATATTATTCAAGGCCCTATTTGAAAAATATAGGCTAATGCATCGGGTGGCGACACCTTACCACCCTTTGAAAAGTGGTAAAGCGGAGGTGTATAATAAGAATCAAATAGATTTAACCCAAGACTATTAATGCAAACCAGATAGATTGGTTGCAAAAGCTTGGTGACGCACTATGGGTATATCGGACAACATTCAAGACCTCTATAGGTATGTCTCCCTACCAGTTTGTCTTTTGACAAGCTTGTCACTTGCCGGTGGAATTTGAGGATAAGGCGATATAGGTGCTGAAAAAGTTAAATCTAGGATGGAATGATGCGACAAACTCTAGGCTGATGCAACTCAATGAGCTTGATGAATTTCTCTTGAGGACGTATGAGAGCTCAGCCCTATACAAAAAAGGATGAAGCTGCAACATGATCATCGGATAGAGAATTATTAATTCTCACCAGGTGATTTGGTGCTACTATACAACTCCAGGCTAAAGTTATTCCTTGGGAAACTTAAGTCTAGATGGCTGGGACCCTTTAGGGTATCATATGTCTTTTATCATGGGGACATCAAGTTGGAGAAAAGAAATGGTGGGACATTCAAATTGAATGGACAAAGAGTTAAGTCGTACCTTGGCAATGTGGAGGTAATAAAAATAGTGGAAGCATAGGCACTTGGTGAAGTCTAAGTAGCCAAGGTATCTATATCGTGCCGCGATAATAAATCAGGTGTTGTTTGGTAGGTAACCCAAGGTAGAAACTGGCACTTAGGCACCCAGGTATGTTTCTTTTGACCATTGTGCTTTACTTTGTATTTTTGGTGAGCACTAAGGACAATGCACCTCTTTTTCGATGGGGTGTGGGTAGTTATAGGCCTTAGTGAAGTCTGAGTAACCTTGGGCTATAACTATCCCAAATTTAGAATCCTAGGGGCTTTCTTGCCAGTGTTCTTTTTCCCCATAGGTATTTAATTTTTGTTGAACCGACATGTTTAGGATGTGTAGGTAGTATAGGTAGCATATAGTACTAATATTCATGGCATATATGTGTTTTTGTGCTTTTTTGTGAAAAATAATACCTACCAAAATTATGTTAGTTAGTCTAGATAGCAACCTTGCATATTTGATTGATGAAAGTGTTTATTCTAATAAGTGAGAATAAAAATGAGATGAAAAGCATGATCAAAAAGTCCTTGTTGATAGTGTAATTAGTTCTATGTGAGTGTGAGCTTGCTTTCCTATATTCATATATCGTGTTATAATTCAAAACTTGCCTTGTTACTCTGAACTAGACTGTAGGTTAGTTGGTTAGAAAAGGATCTTAGGTCGTTATGCATAATAGTCCACTTAAACTAAATGACCAACAAAATGTGTAAAATATACCTTGATACTAATGTTTGATCCTTACATATATCTTTTTTGTATAAAAACCTAAGTTACATAGACTTATTAGATGTAAAATCATGAAACTGGCTCTGGTCCTTCCTTGAACATTGTGCACCATGACTGAGACAAAAAGTTTAAGTTGAGGGTGGCTACCAAAAGTGGCCCTGGTTCCTAGGTTAAATATTGTGCACCTCAACTCAGGCCAAAAGACTAAGTGGAAGGTGGTTGGTGTAAGGGTAAACACAAAATGAGGGGGAGAACTAGTGATACATGGAGAAGGAGAAAAAAATGTGTGTTGGGTACAAGAAAAATGAGTCATGCCTAAACAATGAGCTAAAAAGAAAAATGATGTGAACATACAAGCCAAAAAGCTGAAAAATGATAACAGAGCACCCAAAAAAGCATGAAATAGGAGAAAGGGAGAATGATATGAAAAATAATAGTGTTGACAGGGAAAACATGTAAGAAAATGCAGTGTCAAGAAAGGCCTTTAGTCACGATGTTCCCAAAATATCGTACCAAAGGCCCCTGAGCCTACTTTACAAGCCCATAAAGTCCTAAAGTGATCATAATCTAAGTAGCCAAAGGTCATAGTCATGAATATAGGGGAAAATATATGGTATTGAGTATGGTATTTGAATGTCTCTTGAGAGAGTGAGTGATTTTCCATAATCCCAAAGATTATACCTGAAAATATCATTATGAGAGAGATATGGGACTTCTTTCTATGAGGGCACTTGCTTTGCACTGTTGACATTAGACTAACTCAGTGATTGTGGCTTGTTGACAATTGTCTTGCTTGTCATAATTGCACTGTCACATACATTGAATTGTATTGGTTTGTTGCATAGCTATCTGATGTGTTTTTAAAGTGGTATGGGTGTTTGTTCTTGAGTTTGTTGTGATGTATGCCATTTGGCTGAGCTTTGTGTGTCACTGTGCTACTTATGTTAATTGAATCAGTCGCTTGAGAACAAGAAATAATTTTTGGCTAAGCGTGTTGATGTGTGATATACTATCAACATACATCACTTTTGATTCTTAAAATATAGAATTTTTTGTGTTCTCAATGCGATATTATTTGATTTTATATGTTTTTGTGTTATATTTGTAGGATTACAGGTTTCGCTTTGATTTGGGAAGAAATATAGAAGTTACTGAATTTTGATGTAGTACGAGACCCTTTACGGGCCGTAGATCATTCTACGGGTCATGAAGTAGTTTTCGTGGACAATTCCAATGAGGGGTTAATTTTCTGAAGTTGGTTTTATGAACATATAGACAGGTCGTGGAATGATTTACGAGTCGTAGAGCATGGTTTGTGCCCCGAGGATCAAAGATTGGGACTTTTGAAGATTCATCAAATGAAACCCCCTTATGGGTTGTAAATGACTTTATGAGTAGTAGAGGAGTGTCGTAGACTTGAAGTCCAAATTTCCAGTAGCACTATATGAGACCCCGATTATGGGTCGTGGAATGCAATACGGTCCGTAAACCTCTTTCTTGAGGTGCTCCGACCAATAATCCTATTACATTTAGGACTTGTATTTGATTTATTATAAGTATGTTTTTAAGTTATTTTTCATAAGTTTTCGCATAGTACTTAGAGAACTCAGTAGTTAGAGAGAGAAAATAGTGAGATTACATTTGAGAGATTTTGAAAACACTTGTACAGTAATTTCATCTTCAATCTTGTGATTCTCTTTGAAGTTGGATTTGCTTATTCTTAATTCAATTGTGTAAGTGTTCAATTATGGTTTTTCAATTCATAATTCTTGCATCTACCCAAAGCATGAATACATAAATCCACAACTAGGGTTGTCGGAACCGTGAAGAACTAACAAGGTAAAATTGGATAATTCATAATTCCTGAAAAGTGTGCATACATGCATTAATTAACTCTCTTCGTTTTGCATATTTTCTGATGGTGGCCAACATTAGAACCCGCCTAGTGTTACTGACTAGACCAAGGTAGTAATGAATAGGAAAAAAGATTAATTAACAGGATTCGATTGATGTGTTCTCGTCTAATCTCCCAAACTGGGCCAAGGGGAGGTTGTACTGGACTAATAGGTAAGAGTTAGTAATGCACACTATAGAGATGGGCCAAGTCACATAGTGAAATTCACCTCTCACCTTTGACCAAAGGACTTGTTGAAATTAACTTACCGTCCTGCATACGACAGACTAGAAAAGAATTAGGTTATTCGGTAATAATAAGTTAGGGAATCATGGGGAACACAATACCTTAGTTTCTCTCCATATTGATTTCTCTCTTATGCTAGTTACTTTAGTTTTATTTTTCTTTGATTATTATAACCCCCCCCCTTGGAGAAGTAACTTGGTTAACTACTTAATTGCAATCATTGAATTCTCTTGAGTCTATGTATTTCCTATGGGTTCGTGCCTATCCTAGGTCAGGTTCTGCTTCTTGACAGGGAGCGCTTTATCCTCTAAAAGGAGGTGTAACTTGGACAACAATCAATGTGCTGTCAAAATACAGCACATTTGATGCCTAAAACTTGGAATTTTGTGTGTTCTCAATGTGATGTTAGTAGATTTGATGTACTTTTATGTTTGTTTTGCAGGATTACAGGGTTGCACAATTTTTGGGCTAAGTGTGCAGAATTTGCTGAAGCAGAGGGCTCACGAGGTCTTTTATGGACCGTAGAGACTTCTACAGGCTGTAAATATGGTTTCGTATACAATTCTATTGATGTTAATTTTTCTGAAGTTAAGTTTATGAACATGCAAATGAGTCGTAGAAGATTTTACGAGCCATAAACTTGGTGTCATACCGTAATGATCTGAAAGTGGGGAGTTGTTGAAAGTTCATTAGACAAAACCCTCTGTGGGCCGAAGAACTTTATATGGGCAATAGAAAGGTGTCATAGAAGTCATCCCCAGATTTGAAGAAGCAATCCACAAAAGCCCGATTATGAACCATAAATATTATATGGCCCGTAGAAGCTACTGTAGAGTCTGCTGATCTAGTTCTTCTAATCTGTTTTGGTCTTGTGTTTTAAAGACTACAAATAGATTTTTTAAGGTTATTTTTCACAAGGAATGTGACAGGAGAGTAGAGAATAACCGATAGCTTGAGAGAAACACTTGTAAAACTTTATTTTGTCTTTTAATTTCAATCTTGTGATTCTTGGTGAAGAGTTTGGATTCCTTGTATTTAATTCTCTCATGTAAGTGCTCAATTATGTTATTCAAATTTATAAGTTTTGCATCTACACCAATCATGAGTAGCTTAATACATAACTGGGGTTGTGGGAGCTACGAAGAACTACAACAACAACAACAACAACATACCAAGTAGAATCCCACAAGTGGGGTCGAGGGGGGGTATAATGTATGCAAACCTTACCGCTACCTCATAAAAGTAGAGAGGTTGTTTCCAGTGAACCCCCATCTCAAAACCCATGAGAAGAAAGAACTAGATATGAAAGGAACAGAGGGAAAGGAAACAAAAAAGAAGATGCGACACAAGGTAGTATGGAAATATGATAAAAATGGTAAAAGTAGCACACAAATACGACAGATATTAAGAACACAAGAGAACCCTTGCCAATAAACCCTATTACACCCCAAGGCCATGTAAATACCTAACCCTACCAATCAACTTTCTATCCTGATACGCGACCTCCACTTCTTTCAGTCTAAGGTCATGTCCTTAGTGATATTAAGTTCCGCCATGTCATGTATAATCACCTCCCCTCAGTGCTTCTTCGGCTTACCTCTACCCCTCCGAGTCGCTCCCACAGCCAACCTCTCGTACCTCCTAACAAGAGCATCGGTACTCCTTCTCTTCACATGCCCAAACCATCGAGTCTCGCTTCCCTCATCTTTTCTACCACGGAGGCTACTTCTAGATTCTCCCGGATGGTCTCATTCCTAACCTTGTCACTCCTGGTGTGGCCATACATCCATATCAACATCCTCATCTCCGCAACATGCATCTTCTGAACATGAGCATTTTTAATAGGCCAACACTCTGCCCCATACAGCAATGTTGGTCTAACCACCATTCTAGAAAACTTACCTTTAAGTTTAAGTGGTATCTTCTTGTCACACAATACTCTAGAGGCAAGCCTCCATTTAGTCCATGCTGCCCCAATATGGTGTGCGACATCATCGTCGATATCGCCACTACTCTGGATGATGAACCCCAAATATTTAAACTTTTCCCTATTTAGGAAAGGATGGGTGTCAAGCCTCACACGAGAGTTTGTTTCTTCCCTCTCACCACTGAAATTGCACTCCAAGTACTCAGTTTTGGTCCTGCTTAATTTGAATCCTTCAGACTCCAAAGCATGTCTCCAGGCCTCCAACCTCTCATTAACTCTAGCCCAAATCTCATCAATTAGTACTATGTCATCGGCAAATAGCATACACCACGGAACCTCTTCTTGGATAGATCGCGTTAGCTCATCCAACACCAAGGTAAACAAGAAAGGGCTCAACATAGATCCTTGATGGAGTCCCATCTCTATAGGGAAATACTTTGAGTCTCCTCCAGCTGTTCTTACCCGAGTTTTGGCTCCATCGTACATATCCTTTATCGCCCTGATATAGGCCACAGGGACACCTTTCACCTCCAGACACTGCCATAAGACCTCCCTTGGGATTTTGTTGTGTGCCTTCTCGAGATCAATGAACACCATGTGAAGGTCCTTCTTTCTTTCCCTATACTTCTCCACTAACCTCCGAACAAGATGAATTGCTTTAGTAGTCGACTGCCCCGGCATGAATCCAAACTGGTTCTCTGAGATAGGTACCACTCTTCGCACCCTCATCTCCACTACTCTCTCTCAGATCTTCATTATGTGGCTTAATAACTTGATACCCCTGTAATTGTTACAAGGTAAATTTGAATAATTCATAATTCTTGAAAAGTATGTATGCATATATTAATTAATTCTCTTTGATTTGAATATTTTTTAATGGTGGCCAATATTAGAACTAGACTATTGTTATTAACTGGATCAAGGTAGAAATGAATAGGAAACGAGAATAATTAACAAGACTCGATCGATGTTTCTCGTATAATCAACCGACATGGGCCAAGGGGAGGTTGTACTGAATAATAGGCAAGGGTTAGTAACGTCACACTATAGGGATGAACCAAATCATGTAGTAAAATTCACCTCTCGCCTGGGCCAAAGGGTTTGGTGAATATAAC
>JAABOM020061107.1:0-11292 GCA_011800125.2 Solanum clarkiae
CTTGTGTTTTCTTTCGAATCTATTATAATACATTAGAAGCTTGTGCACGTGACAACCAGGTTTTGAGGGATTTTCATCAAATTGAACTTTTATTTTTATTATAATTTCGCATTTTTAAGGTTATAGTTTGGTTGTAGGCTGACTTATCTTGGTGGGATAAGACGAGTGCCATCACGCCCATTTTCGGGTCGTGACAAATGGGGAGGCTACGAGACATTAGGAAGTGTCATCATTAACTGTTATTCTTTGTCTCGTGCTTCAGAGTATATCTCTGTAAAGTCCCTTCTAACTCGTGCATTCACACCGTGTTTTCAGATCATGCCACCTCACAGAGCTGACGAACTAGTAAGGGGCAGAGGGCACCCAGCCAGGAGAAATGCAAACCAGCCTGGCCGAATTCCTGCGGAACCTAGAGGTCCAGCTGCACCGATGGAGCCACAACTTCACTAGGTCATCCAGACTTTGGCTCAGGCGGTCACTACACAGGGAGGTCGCCAGGGAGATGGCAGAAATGATGGGTCGGATACCGCTAGATTTAGGGAGTTTCTTGGATGAACCCACCAGAATTCACGGGGTCTAATATGAAGGAGGATCCTGAGAACCTCATTGAAGAGCTCTAGAAGGTGTTTCAGGTTATGCGTATAGGTGATGCTTAATGGGTTGAGTTGACTGCCTACCAGCTCCAGGGGGGTAGCTAGGCTCTAGTTTGATCAGTGGAAAGGAAGCAGGGCAGATGGGGCACCAACGGTGAGTTAGGCGGTGTTTGAGGAGTCCTTTTTGGGACATTACTTTCCCAGAGAGATATGAAGCAGGAGAATATGAGTGTACAGGAGTACAACCTCAAGTTTACTGAGTTGTCCCGTTATGCTCCATCTATGGTGACAGACATGCATACTAGGATGGATTTTTTTGTGTCAGGGCTCTCTCGAATGACCAAGGGAGAAGGCAGGAATGCGATGCTGATTGGGGATATGGATGTAGCCTGCTTGACGACACATGAGCAGCAGGTAGAGGAGGAGAAGATGCAGGATAGGAAGAGTTTAGGAGCAAGAGGGCCAAGACATCTGGCCAGGAGACAAGTAAGAGGGGGGCTGGAGGTGTAAATCACTCATCTTTTTAGCCTAAGACAGCCGGACCAGCATCTTCATCCGTTAGTGCACTTGCACCGAGAGTCAGGAATGAGCAGGGATCACAGCACCACAGAATTTCGGGCAGCCAGTCACAGGATAGCATAGCTCAAAGAGCGAACTATTATCCTACTTGTGGTAAATGTGGTAGGTGTCATCCCGGAGAATACCTTATGGGAACAAATGGTTGTTTCAAATATGGTCAAGTGGGGCACTTCTTGAAGGATTGCCCTATGGGGAAGCAAAATATGAGAGATTACAGATCACAGATAGTTTCTTCAGCACCACCGGATAAGTCACCTCATAGGGGCACTACAGCAGGAACAAGTGGGGAACAAATTGCTTGTATGTTATGGTCACCAGACAAGAGCAGGAGAACTCAATAGATGTGGTTAGAGGTATGCTCAAAATTTTTACTTATGATGTCTATGCATTATTAGACCTAGGAGCCACATTGTCTTTTTTAACACCATATATGTCTGTGAAGTTTGGCAATCCAGAATGTCTTTTTGAGCCTTTCAGCATATCTACTCCTATTGGAGAGTCTATTTTAGCCCGAAGAATCTATAGGGGCTATCCAATCTCAGTTTATTATAAGACTTTTGTAGCTGATTTGGTGGAGTTAGACATGGTAGATTTCGATGCCATCCTAGGCATGGATTGGCTTCATACTGGGGATGCCTTCATAGATTGCAGAACCAGGGTAGTCAAATTTCAATTTCCTAGTGAACCAGTCTTGGAGTGGAGGGGTAGCTCAGTTTTTTCCTAAGAGTCAGTTTGTCTCATATCTCAATGCCAGAAAGTTAATTTCCAAAGGATGTATATACCACCTAGTCAGAGTTCACAATTCTCGTGCCGAGGCACCATCTCTTCAGTCTGTCCCCGTTGTGAATGAGTTCCCAGAAAATTTTCCTGAGGATCTTCCCGAAGTCCCTCATGATAGGGAGATAGACTTTGGGATATACACTCTTCCAGATACTCAGCCCATATCCGTCCCGCCATACCGTATGGCCCCTTTGGAGCTAAAATAATTAAAGTTGTAGCTGAAAGATCTCTTAGATAAGGGCTTCATTAGACCAAGCATCTCACCTTGGGGTGCTCCATTCCTTTTCGTATGTAAAAAGGACAGTTCTCTTCGGATGTGCATTGATTACCGTCAGTTGAACAAGGTCACCATTAAGAATAAGGATCCTCTTTCCAGAATTGATGACTTATTCGATCAACTTCAAGGTACTACCAATTTTTCCAAAATAGATCTCAGATTTGGGTATCATCAGCTTAAAGGAGAGAGACATCCCTAAGACAGCTTTCACAACCCGCTATGGTCATTATGAGTTTTTGGTCATGTCCTTCGGGCTAACGAATGCACCAGCAACTTTCATGAATCTTATGAATAGGGTGTTAAGGTCGTACCTAGATATATTTGTTATTTTGTTCATAGATCATATCCTAATCTACTCTCGTAGCAAGGAGGAATAGGGTGTTAAGGTCGTACCTAGATATATTTGTTATTGTGTTCATAGATCATATCTTGATCTACTGCTGTAGCAAGGAGGAGCATGCAGACTATCTTAGAATTATCCTTCAGACCCTTAAGGATCAACAGCTATACGCCAAATTTTCTGGTTGGCATCGATGGCGTTTTTGGGGCATATTATGTCTGGTGAAGGTACCCAAGTTGATTCCCAAAAGATTGAAGCAGTAAAGAATTGCCAAGGCCTAAAACTACCATAGAGATAAGGAGTTTCTTGGGCTTGGAAGGTTACTACAGGTGGTCTGTAGAAGGGTTTTCTTCTATCTCAGCTCCCTTGACTAAGCTGACTTAGAAGAAAACTAAGTTTCAATGGTCAGAAGCTTGTGAGAAGAGTTTCTAAGAGTTGAAGACTAGGCTGACCACAGCCCCAATCTTATCCCTATTGGAGGGAGTTGATGACTTCATGGTATATTGTGATGCTTCTAAAGATGTCTTGGGTTGTGTATTGATGCAGAGAGGTAAGGTGATAGCATATGCCTCCAGACAGCTTAAAACTCATGAAAAGAATTACCCAACTCATGATCTTGAGCTAGTTATCGTGGTGTTTGCTCTGAAGATCTGGAGACATTATCTCTATGGTGGGCACGTGGATGTATTCACGGACAACAAGAGCTTGCAATATGTATTTGGCCAGAAGGAGCTGAATTTGAGGTAGAGGAGATGTTGGAGTTGTTGAAAGACTATGATATGAGTATCCTCTATCATCTAGGTAAAACTAATGTAGTTGTTGATGCTCTTAGCAGGGTGACCATGGGGAGCACAGCTCATGTTGAGGCTAAAAAGAAAGAGTTAGCTAAGGAGGTTTACAGACTAGCTCGTTTGAGGGTGCAGATTGAAGATTCTAACGAAGGTGGGGCCATTGTCAGAAACGGGTCAGAGTCATACTTGGTGGTGGAAGCGAAAGAAAAACAAGACAGGGATCCCATCCTTCTCCAATTGAAAGAATATGTTCAGAAGAAGCAGAAAGTATTAGTGTTCTCAAAAGGGGGAGACGATGTCCTGAGATACCAAGGCAGATTGTGTGTGTCAAGTTTTGACGGCCTTAGAGATAGGATCTTGGTGAGGCTTATAATGCTAGATACTCTATCCACCCTGGTACAACAAAGGTGTATAGAGATTTGTGAGAAGTCTATTGGTGGGATGGTATGAAAAGGGACATTGCGGAGTTTGTGTCTAGATGCCTAAATTGCCAGCAAGTTAAGGTAGAGCACTAAAGGCCTTGTGGTGTAGCTCAGAACATAGAGATTCCCGAATGGAAGTGGAAAATGATTACCATAGACTTCATAACACGCTTACCTCGAACCCGTAGACAGCATGATTCGATATGGGTTATAGTAGATAGAATGACCAAGTCAGCTCACTTTCTACTTGTCAACATGACTGATACAGTTGAGGATTATGCCAGACTTTATCTTAAGGAGATTGTTAGGCTGCACGGGGTCCCTGTATCCATTATTTCAGATAGATGAGCCAGTTTACAACACAGTTTTGAAAGTCCTTTTAGAAGGGACTTGGTACGAAGGTGAATCTTAGTACAGCTTTCCATCCGCAGACAAACGGGCAAGCAGAGTGAACTATACTACAGACCTTGGAAGACATGTTGAGGCATGCGTGAATAGACTTTAAAGGTAACTGGGATGATCATTTTCCCTTGATTGAGTTCTCTTATAATAATAGCTTTTAAGCTAGCATACAGATGGCACTATATGAGACCCTTTATGGTAGAAGATGTAGATCACCCATCAGGTGGTTTGAGGTTGGTGAGCCAGGGTT
This sequence comes from Solanum clarkiae, assembly GCA_011800125.2. Lineage (NCBI taxonomy): Eukaryota > Viridiplantae > Streptophyta > Magnoliopsida > Solanales > Solanaceae > Solanum > Solanum clarkiae. Next base: position 4,435 of record JAABOM020061107.1, read on the forward strand.
GATAGGACCTGATCTAGTCCATCAAGCTATGGAAAGAGTGAAGATCATCCAAAAAAGGCTTAAGACAGCTCAGAGCCGACAAAAGTCTTACACGGATGTTAGGAGAGACTTGGAGTTTGAGGTAGGCGATTGGGTGTACCTGAAGGTATCTCCAATGAAGGGAGTCATGAGATTCGAGAAAATGGGAAAGCTTAGCCCACGATATATTGGGTCTTACCAGATCCTGAGGAGAGTGGGTACCATTGCTTATGAGCTAGAGTTACCAACAGAATTAAGTGTTATACATCCGATAATTCATATTTCCATGCGTAAGAAGTGCTCTGGAGATCCCTCTCTAGTTATCCCAGTTGAAAGTGTTGTAATTAAGGACAATTTGTGATATGAAGAGATTTCGGTGCAAATATTAGACCGGCAAGTATCCACACTTGTTTGTTGGCCTAAATGAGGATCTTGAAGGTAAACTTCCATAAACTATCTTGAGGATTTATGTTTGATAAGTTCAAAAATATCATGATTTAAGCTAAGCTTTGTTCGTATTGTTATCATTCGAGGACGAATGCTCCCAAGGGGGAGATATTGTAACACTAGCAAAAAGACTAAAATACCCCTAGAATTGATCTTGCGCGTAACGCATCTTCCCATACTCCATTTGCAAATCTGAGACCGGATTCGCGATCAGTGTAAAAAACTGAGTCGGAAAATGGTCTCAACCCAATTTTCACATAACCGAGTCAAATTAAATTCTTCTAAAAAATTCATAAAACAGTGAATTTTTCATGCCCCTTTGCGACGCGCTAGGGACGCAGAATCACACTTGTTTTTTTCAAAATTTTGACAAAATCTGAGAATTTGCGAAAACTAGTTATTTTACACATAACATCTGAGAATTTGTGAAAACTAGTCATTTTACACTGGTGCGCATCAAAAATGTGTTATTTCTTTTCTCACACCTTGTAATCCTAAACTAGTCGGTTTTAAGTTGGATTTAGGCGAATCTCACACTCAAGAAAATCAAGATCATAGTAGGGCTCAAGAATCCTTTCTAATTCTTCAAGAGTTCTTTTCCTAGGTATGTAAGTCCACTCTAAAATTATTTTTGAGAATATTTTAGAAAATATAACTTAGTTCCTATTCAAAAAGTTTCAAGCACTAGTTAAGATTAATTTTACGTAATTTCTGTGAAGTTTAGTAAATTTCCAATTTTTCGTATAGATTCTTGCTAATAAGTATGATGATTCTTGATTCTTTACTTGTTATATATAGTACCGAAACCAAGATTTATAGTTAAGAAGGATTTTCTGTAAATGTCATATGGGTCTCATGAACACCCATAAAGCCTATAACTTTGAGATAAATTAAATAATCATTTTCTTGAACTATTTTGCATATTACCCGAGTAAACTATATGTTTGAGAATATTTGAGAAGATAGTAGTTGTTAGTCAAGTTAAAGAATTCAGTCGAGAAAGCTAAGTAGTAAGTTGGGCTAAGTCCCTGAAAGATCATATTTCAAGATTTCATAATCTTTAAGTTTGAGCTATATAAAGATCATTTTTTGGGAGTAGTATTGAGCATCGATATGAGTGAGGGTAGAATTAACTACTCAAACTCATAAACTATGTAGCCAGTATAGGATAGGATTGTACCACGGTACATTCCTAATTAGCCACTGAGATAGCCAGTTTTGGGATGGATCCACTCCCCTAGTTTTTCGTCCCCTACCCCGAAAAAGTACGGGATGGCTCTGGTAGCGTTGGCAAGACAATGTATCACCACGAACCTCATAGTAGTAGTTGTCGGTTAGAGAAACTCCCCAAGCTAAGAAGATATGTTTTACTTACTAGTTTTCAGCTTGTTAATTTCAGCATATAAAGTATCTATTATTATTGTTATTTCATTATGAGCTATGTTGATGTCTTTTTGAGAAATATTATGTCATTATGAGTTACTATGTTGGCCATCTTACATACCGTACATTCTACGTACTGACGTCCTTAGGACCTGCATCATTTTATGATGTTGACGTAGGTAATAGAGTTCCTCGACAGCTGCTTCGTTAAGAACTAGACAGCTTCCAGCCATTTGGTGAGGCTTCTCTTAGTCAGAGGCTCTTGATTTATTTATGTTTATTTTAGTACTTTTTTAGTTCTAGCTACTTGGGGCCCGTCCTAGTAATCCTTTCAAATAGCTTTAGTAGAGGTTCTATAGACTACGTGTCAGTGTTCTGGTTCTAGTTTATTCGGTTATTGCTTGTGAACTTTTAAACTCAGTTTATGCCGACAATTCTTGTTTAGCTAGTTACTTTTATAGCCTTTCCCCTATTGTTTAAGTTTTCAACTTAGTAAGTAGCCAGGCGAAGTGGTTCGCTTGGGACCAAAAATAGTTTTTAAGTGTCGATCACGTCCAGGGTGTAGGCTTGGAGCGTGACAGGTGTGACATCTCTAATCCCTGAATCTACATCATAAAACGATACAACTGAATGGCGTTAGAACGTGAAATGCAGGATATGTAAAATGGCTAAATGAAATTGAAACAGGTAGAATAATATGAAATGTCAATCAACATCAAGGATAATAACAATCAACATGTCAAATATCTATCTAAAGCAAGAATAAAGAGTAGACAAGTGACCCATCAACCCATTAAATCTCATCAATCAAATTAGACTCATCTCAGAGGGACTAATTTCAACTCGTCTCATCTCATCTCATCTTTACTCTGAGTACTCAAGGTGGAAACTTTCTGGGAGTTACTCTTATCTGACAACAATCACTTATGAGCTAGTGATTATACAACAATCTCGCTGATGTTTCTATAGTCGTTCCGTACTTACTAGGTAGGGAACAAATTGAATCCACTAAGGAGCACTAACCAATCAAACAAGTCCTCTATTGTTTCAGGGACTCTATCAAGAGGGAACCACAATGAAATCTGATGGTTGAAATCCTCACTATGCTTGGCTACATAGTTTGACGAGTGCAAATTGGATTAATTCTTACTCTTTCAATGTTCGATGCTCCTCTCATGACTCAATGCTCATAAAATAATCAATCCAATCAATCCATCTCAATCGTCGCATCTCAAATCAGTCTCGTAGAGGCTCTTGTCATCCAATCGGTCTCATAGAGAGTCTAATCATCTCATCCATCAACATCTCAATCAATGGCTCAAGGCTTAGAAAAATCATTAGGGAACAATCAAATAGACAAATCTTTAGAGTCCATTCGAGAACACTCATAGTCCATCAAGTACTATCAATCTATCATCATTCTCACATTCACAATCACAATCTCTATCAACATTCTTAATCAAGGCTCTAGACTCAATTCCTATCTTCATTCATCTATGCTTTCAAAATGTATGATTATACAATATCTCATGAAAAATATTCAATTTAAGAAAGATAAGTTTATGACGACCATCAACATATGAAAAAACATGTAAGTAATATAATTTTTAAGAAAACTCATCAAGAATCATGTATGTAGGCTCGTGAACTATCAACACTCATCTAAGACTATTTATGGGACACATGAGAGAACAATCTCATGCTTTTAGTTTAGCCTTACATGCTTGGGATAAAGTTTTACCAATCAACCTTCAAGAATTTCCTTGGATTCTTCAATCTACTCTTCCCTCTTCTCCTCTCTCAAGTCCTAGTCTATCAAGTGTTTAGAAAAGAACTTAGAATGGGGTTTAAGACCCTATTTACTCATCAAAATGACCTAATTTGATCGTATTTTGAGTTTAGGAGGGGTTGAAAATTGACCGGAATGCCCCTCAAATTAAAAAGAAAAGTTTCACTTAGAAAAGTGCCCAGTCCACGATGCAGATGGGGCGGAGACCTATATATTTTTTTCCCAAGAACTTTCTAAACGAGTTTTCAGTTTCTGTCGGAAAAAATTCAAAAAATACAAGGCATGTCCGCATTATGCCTTGGGCTCGCACAACCACTGTTTTCATCTCGGATCGAAAAATTATTTTTCGAACCGATGGCTCTAAAATTAGAACGAGATCATTTTCCACTCAATTTTCTATGTTGATTGCATATCCAGTCTCAGATTCGTAAACGGAGCATGGAAAGACGCATTACACGCACATCTCTATTCTACGGGGGTATTTCAATAATTTTACTGAATGTTACAATGCGATTATTTATCCCATCATGTATAACTTAGTGATGGATCGAAATAAATTATTTTATATATATAATGAAATAACTTGTCTTGAAATAGTTAATCCCATAATAACTTACTCCAACCAAACACCTCTGAGGCCAAGAGTATAATAACTAACTTTACATCAACTCAAAATTTTTATTACTTCCATAATTTGAAACCATTCGAATAGGGCCTTATCCGAACCAATCACGCTTTTGGTTGTTTATTTATTTGACTTGGTGGTTTCATTTGTTTTTAGTTGATAGAGCTCTATCAGCTCTATATTTATTTTTATTTTAGTTTTTGATTAAAAGGATAGTTTTATTTATAAATATTATGTGTCAATTTTTTTTTAAAAAAAAAATTAGGGATAAGGAAAGGAGAAATGGGGGAGAGGATTATAATGTGGAAAATTGAACCCCTCACCAATAAGATGGGAGAGTTCAGATAGCCAACGAAATGAGCTAAGATTCTCATATCATGCGTCAATTCAAACGTAGTTGGTGGCATTATTTCTGATAGCATTAGAATTACAATTCATATAACTAAAAAGTTGTCTACATCGTGCAAAAATAGTTCCTTCGATGTCTGTTTTCAAAGCAAATACAAATGAAACTTTCCATTTCAAAGGAAAAATATTTTTTCTTTCATTGTCTTGCCCTGTTTAGTTAACCGGAATGGGTTCAAGATTAAATGTTAGAGGTGATTATTAAAATTCTTAGCAAGAAATTTATTATATTTTAAAATTTTATAAATTGTCATACTATTTACTTGTAATTTAATTTAGTGAATTGGACACTCTACTTATTTTGTATCGAAAATATTAAATTTAAATGAACTCGATATTAGCGTACACTTGCATCCCCCTCTAATTATCACCACCAACCCCATGGATGGCACAAGCCCAACAATCAACACATGCCTTTTTACACTATTTTTTGCTTGAATCTCTAGAATGATATCATAATTGTATAACAGAAGTTGTTGCAAATTTACCATTACAAGCAAAGTTTTAGCTTTCCTATTAGTTAATTCTGTCATAATTGTATAACAGAATTTTAATGTATAATATCTAAAATTGCATAATACGCTATCAATAGAGGTAAAGAAATTATGGTTCCAACAATGACCCTGTAATTAAGAAAAAAGAAATGTTATTAATAACTTTGATTTAATCAGTAGTAATGTCAATAGCACTATTTCTAATTTAATTTGATCGAGAACAACTCTAAACAACTTTTTTTGGCATAATCCAATTAACAAATTATTAATGTATTACTAACTAGTGGCAAAAGCTCGTGATATAAATTATTTTTTAGTCTCAATTTATGTGATATCGATAGATATCTATAAAACCATTGAAGTAGAAATATTATATATATTATAAAGTCATTGAAGTAGACACGTCAATACGCAGCTTAAATTAAAAAGCTCACAAATTATTTTTTTATTGGCCCAGTGGAAGCTGCTCAAACAAGCAGCCAATATAAATTATTTTTTAGTCTCGGTTTATATGACATTGATAGTTTTTTAATATTTATTTTAAAAATTATTATAAGATTATAATTGAATCAGCTAAAGAAATATTATGAAGCAGTTGGAGCAGACACGTTAATATGCAACTGTCTTGAAAAAATTAAAGCAAAAAATTTGTCAAACTATTTTTAATTGATCCTACGTAATAAAAAAGAAGAACCAAATAGCTGAAGCAGAAAGGAAATTGTGCAACTATATATAAGTAGTAATAAGTTAAATAGGACTTACGCAGTACTAAGTACGTCAGCATGGAGTCCATATTCTTGGGCATATACAAAAGAAGTCAATGCTTGGGGTAAGGCTGACTACAAAAAATTTTAAGAAAAATTCATTTATTATATTAATTTTAAGAACCATAAAAATTTCATCAAATCTATTTTTTTTATTTTAAATATAATGTAATTTATTTAATCATGCAATTGATCTTTCCTCAACATATATAAAGTCTAAATACATATATATATGACAACAAATGATTCTTGACTCATACAATAAAACTCATATTTAAATTCCATTCCTCATCTTAATAATCATGTTGATTCGAAGTAGAAAAATTAAATTATTGTGTTCAATTTTTTTGTATAAGTATAAATTTGATCGATCGATCAAAATAACTACATTCGCTAGTTAAATATATCTATAATGAATTTATAGGGTTAGTATTTGTTTTGAGGAAATATAAAGTATTAAATATAGAAAGATAAAATAATTTTTAATATAAAAAATGAAATTATACTGAGCATTCTTTACTTCTTTTTGTTTTTTCTCAGGTTTCAGGCATTAAGATAATTATATTGAAATATCAAAAAAGAAAAAATTGATATCAAATTGTTAATTTCTTGAATCAGGTTCTATTATCTAAAATCAATAATGTCTCAGAAAATATTTAAAAAAATTATAAAAAAACTTATCATCAACTTATATCTCAAAAAAAAAATCAAGATCTAATTAATTAAATAATTTTTTGTCTTTATCAAAAAAAATTCTCCTGTTACAATTTGACTTTAGAGCTCTAAACTTATTAAGCCACCTTTTGAGTCGATTATACTATCATAAATCTATAAAATAATTATAGTATAAATAATTAATTTACCTGGATAATAGCAATGCGTAAAACATTGCCTCTCAAGCCCAATATCACACAACCAAATGCCGTAGTTGCT
>JAABOM020061108.1:0-11291 GCA_011800125.2 Solanum clarkiae
TTCTCCACCAAGTGATGGGGCGGCATCATCACTAACCTAGATGGGGGTTTGTGCTCATCAACCTAGGGAAGAGTTTGTACTTCTCCATCTTGGTGATGGGGCGGCATTATCACTAACCTAGTGAGGGGTTAGTACTTCACCACTTAAGTGATGGGGCGACATCATCACTAACCTACCAAAGGGATGTACTTTGGAAATCTAGCTTGGTCTCTTCTACACATATGATATCCTATATGAGTATGGGTTACTTAAGCATGTTTTACTTAAGTATTGATCATACGTGCCATATTGTTATATTATGACTATTGTCTATTGTTATGCATTTTGATTATGATGCCTATTTCTTGTTGCATTGCATCCTACATACTTAGTACATTCAAACATACCAACGCATACTCTTTCCTACATGATATCACCATGTAGGAACCAGAGCCCAAGTTGATCATCCACCTCCACGTGGCTAGTTCGCTGCTACTCAAGCTAGTTGGTGAGTCCTCCACTTCGGGGACCTTAGTCTATGTTGCTCCTATTATGTATTGAGACATTCTTCTTTATTGTTTATTTTGACTATGAGGATGAGCCTGATTACTTTGTCTTGGCCCCCGATCTTATCTATGTATTAGAGGTGCTTGTTGGACATATTATGTATCTATATTAATAGCTTTGACTCTATTGTTCTTGATGTCTATGATATGCGCTTGACTCTTGTCTCTTGATTATGATGATGTGGAAATGTTCTCCCTATTTTTATCTCTTGATGCTTGACTTATTGCTTCCACGACCAAGGATGTGTAATGATGTTCTAAGAGGCTTTCTTGGGGTACCCTTTGGGTTCCCCTTGCTCCGTATCACGTCTAGGCCTTAGGCTTGGGTCATGAAATGCTTGGTATCAGCGCACTAGGTTGATAGATCCTGGAGTCCAAAACACAATGTCTATTAGAGTCCTGTTCATGGTTGAGAAGCATGCCATGGCTATGAATAGGAGCCTATGAGATGTGTAGGAAATGTTTCCCTTCTTTATGTTCTAAGTCATGCTATAGAGTTTTGGTTACTTTTTCCCCTTAACGTTGTTCTTTGCTATGCTAGATCATGACAAACACTAGAGGAAGACGGGCCTAAACTCCCAAGGAGCAACCTACCAAAGGTGAGCTCCGGATGCTCTCACTATGCTTGCCCAAGTGGTGGCCAACCTAGGGGCCCAAGCCCCTCATGTTGCTACCCTAGGATCTAGGGTAAGAGACTTCATGAGGATGAATCCTTTGCTTTTCTATAGGCCTAAGGTGGATAAAGACCCATAAGAGTTCATTGATGAGGTCTATAAAATCTTGAATATCATAGGTGTTAGGCTGAATGAAAAGGCAGAGTTGGCAGCGTACCAACTCAAAGGGGTACGCCAAAAATTGTATGACCAATGGAAGGGTGAGAAGGGATTGGTAATGTGGTGCTTTGGGAGAAGTTCAAATTGGCCTTACTTAGTCGATTTTTCCCTCTTGAGCTTAGGGAAGCTAAGTTGGTGGAGGTTATGAACTTGAAACAAGGTGATATGAGTTTGAGGGAGTGTGCCCTCAAGTTTAATCAACTTTTGAAGTATGCTCCTCATTTTGTGGCCGATCCTAGATCTAGGATGAACAAGTTTGTGATAGGGGTCTCTGACTTGGTAAGTGAAGAATGCCGGTCCGCCATGCTAATTAGTGACATAGACTTGTCTCAGTTGATGACCTACGCCAAGAAAATAGAGGAGGAGAAATTGAGGAAGAGAAGGGGGCATGAGGCCAAGAGGGCCCGTCGTAGGGTTAAGTTCCAAAGGGGTGGCCGGTTCCATCAAGGCCAAATGTCTCATCATGCTACTAATAGGGGGTTTGCCAGTTACCTCAGTATGCCTCCAGGTGTTAGTGTTGTGGCTCCCATTGATGTGTGCCCTACATATGGGAAAGGTCATAAGGGCCCATGTTTGAAAGATTCTAATATATGCTTTGGTTGTGGAGATCTTGGGCATAAGAAGGTAGATTGTCCAAGAAACCATGGAAAAGTCCAGGGTGCTAATGCAGCCCCATTGGGGAGAGGTGGTCCTCAAGGTGGTGCCTTAAGGCACAATCGATTTTATGCTCTACATGGGAGGCAAGGTGTTGGTGAGGTCCCCGATATTGTTACCTATATGTTAAAAATATTTTACTTTGATATGTATGCTTTAATTGATCCGGGTGTCACTCTTTCCTTTGTTACTCCTTTTGTTGCTAAAAAGTTTGATGTTTTCCCTGAGTTGTTGTGTGAGTCATATGAAGTGTATACTCTTAGTAGTGAATCTATTGTTGGTAGGATGGTTTATAGAAGTTTCCCTATTTGCATTTTGCATAAGTTGTTACCTTGTGATCTTGTTGAATTAGACATTTTGATTTTGATGTCATTCTTGGGATGATTGGTTACATGCCTACTATGCTTCAATTGATTGTAAAACCCGTAGGGTCAAGTTTCAATTCCCTAATGAACCCATCCTTGATTGGGAAAGTCAAGATATGGTGGTTAATGGTGGATTCATTTCATGCATTAAATCCCATAAGTTGATTTCTAAGGGGTGTTTGTATCATCTTGTGAGGGTTGAAGATGTGGAGTCCAAAGTCCTTTCCATTGAGTTGGTTCCGATTGTAAATGAGTTTCTTGATGTCTTCCCAAATGATCTTCTAGGTATTCATCCCAAAAGGGAGATAGATTTTTGCATAGATCTCTTTCCTGATACTCAACCTATATCCGTTCCCCTTACCGTATGGCCCCGGCGGAGATAAAAGAGTTAAAACAATAATTGAAAGATTTATTGGAGAAGGAATTTACTAGACCTAGTCATTCTCTTTGGGGTGCCCCGATGTTGTTTGTGAAAAAGAAGGATGGATCACTAAGAATGTTATTGACTACCTGAAACTCAATATGGTCACCGTCAGGAACAGATATCCTCTTCCAAGGATCGATGAATTTTTTGACCAATTGCAAAGGGCCAGCTTCTTCTCCAAGATTGATCTTCGGTCCATATATTATCAAGTGAGGATGAGGGAATGTGATATTCTGAAGACGACCTTCCAAACTAGATATGGGCATTATGAGTTTGTTGTGATGTCTTTTGGGTTGACTAATGCACCGACCATCATCATGGACCTAATGAGTAGGGTCTTCAAACCTTACCTTGATTCCCTAGTTGTGGTCTTCATTGATGATATTTTGATCTATTCACGTAGTAGGGAGGAGCATATGGGTTATTTGAAGGTTGTGCTACAAAGATTGAGGGAGGATAAATTGTATGCTAAATATGAAAAATGTGCATTTTGGTTGAAGGAGGTTGCATTCTTGGGTCATGTGGTGTCGGGGGATGGTGTAAAAGTGGATCCTAAAAAAACTGCTATGATTAGAAATTGTATTAGACCCTTGACCCTGTCAGATATTAGGAGCTTCTTGGGCCTTGAAGGTTACTATAGAAGATTTGTGAATGAGTTCTCCTCCATTGCTTCCCCTATGACCAAATTGACTCAAACGAAGGTTAGATTTGTGTGGACCGATAAATGTGTGAGAAACATCCAAACATTGAAGGATAGGCTTGTATCCACTCCTATATTGTCACTACCAGATGGGATTGAGGGTTTTGTTGTGTATTGTGATGCATCTAGAGTTGGTTTGGGTTATGTCTTGATACAAAATTATAAGGTCATAGCCTATGCCTCTAGGAAACTCAACATGCATGAGAGGAATTACCCTACCCAATGATCTTGAATTGGACGCCGTGGTGTTTGCATTAAAGATTTGGCGTCATTATTTATATGGAGTGCATGTTGATGTCTTCACCAATCGTAAGAGCCTCCAATATGTCTTCACTCAAAAGGATCTCAACTTGAGACAAAGAAGGTGACTAGAACTTCTCAAAGATTATGACATGAGTGTGCATTATTATTTGGGTAAGGTACATGTTGTGGAGGATGCTTTAAGTCGAGTGTCCATGGGTAGCCTAGCTCATGTTGATTGTGGTGATAGGAAAATGACCAGGGAGGTGCATAGATTGGCTAGATTGGGGGTTAGGTTTGAAGAAGTGGATAATGGTGTTGTTGTTGATGGTTCCAAATCTTCCTAGGTTGATGAGGTCATACCAAAACAAGATCTTGACTCCTCCTTGCTTGAATTGAAGGCCTTGGTGAGAGAGGGCAAAGTAGAGGTTTTCTCCCAAGGGGAAGATGGTATCCTTAGGTACCAAGATAGGTTGTGTGTGCCTTGTGTTGATGGTTTGAGGGAAAAGATCCTTGATGAGGCCCATAATTCCTCATATTCTATTCACCTCGGCTCCACCAAAATGTATAGCGACTTGAGGGATGTGTATTGGTGGGGAGGCATGAAGAGGGACATTACTAAATTTGTTTTCGGTTTCCAGAGTTGTCAACAAGTCAAAGCCGAATATCAAAGGTTAGGTGGCCTAACTCGAGACATAAAGATTCCCACTTGGAAGTGGGAGGTGATTACTATGGATATTTTGGTGGGTTTCCCAAGAGTAGAAAAGGTTTTGATTCCATTTGAGTGGTAGTTAATAGGATGACAAAATTGGCTCACTTTGTACCGATTAAGACCACATATAGGGCTGAAGAGTATGGAAGGTTGTATATCCATGAGATAGTAAGGTTGCATGGGGTTCCTTTTTCCATCATATCGGATCGTGGCCTTTTGTAGATCTTTTCAAAGGGGTCTTGGTACAAAAATTCATCTTAGTATGGCCTTCCATGCTCAAATGGATGGCCAAGCCGAAAGGACAATTCAAACCCTTGAAGATATGCTTAAGGCATGTGTATTGGAGTTGCGGGGTAGTTGGGATGACCAGCTCCCTTTGATTGAGTTTGCCTACAACAATAGCTATTATTCTTGTATTGGTATGGCCCCTTTTAAGGCTCTTTATAAGAGGCATTGTAGATCACCGGTTGGTTGGTTTGAGATTGGAGAGTTGTATTTATTGGGATCAGATCCAGTTACGGAGGCTCTCTAGAAGGTTAGGATTATTAGGGAAAGGTTGAAAACGGCCAAAAGTCGTCAAAAATCTTATGCCAATGTGAGAAGGAGAGATCTTGAATTCAAAGTGGGTGATTGGTTTTTTTTGAAAGTTTCTCCAATGAAAGGTGTGGTTCACTTTGTTTAAAAGGGTAAGTTGAGTCCAAGATATGTTGGTCCTTATGAGGTCTTTAAGAGGGTTGTCAAGGTAGCTTATGAATTGAAGTTGCCTGTTGAAATGAATTTTGTTCATCCGGTGTTCCATGTCTCTATATTGAGGAAATGTGTTGGTGATCCTACTGTTATTGTGCCTCTTGATGTTGTGGGTATTGTTGAGGATAACTTGACCTATTTTGAGGTTCCAGTTCAGATTGTAAATAGGCAAGTGAAGAGATTGAGGAACAAGGAGATGGCATCCGTTAAGGTCCTTTGGAGGAATCAAAAAATCAAAATTGCTACTTGGGAGGCCAAAGCGGACATGCAAAAGTGGTATCCTTATATTTCCACTCCACTCAACCCTAAGGTACCAATTCTAAGTCCCCTATATGATTTCAAGTCTTGTATTTCAGCCCCTATATCATTTATATGCATTCATGTTTAAGTTGATAAATTTATGATGATTTTACACTTATATTGAGGTTTTGACAATGGTGTTCAAATGTAATGTTGTATTCTTGTTAGGGATGATTTATTCTTGATTACTCTTGTCTTTTTCATCTCTTTTACATTCTGGGAAGAATGTTCCCAAGGGGGAGATATTGAAATGACCAAAAAAGTGCCCAAATATGTGCCTCGAAATGACTGGAATTTTAATTTCCATATATTCAAAATTCATTTGTTATTTCGAAAATCTGACTTCATATTCTTATTCAGGGGGTGAAAATTAGGTGAAAAAGGGTCTAACATCGATTTAAGAGCGAAAGATTAGTAATTATAAAATTTTCAAGTGACGATTTCCAGTAAACACAACGCGATGCTAGCACGACGAGACAATGTTCCATTTTAGTGTATTTTTTTAGTTCGTCAAAATTTTTTTAAGTGTTGGGCCCAAGGTTCCCAAATGTGGTTTTACCTACACTTAGCCAAATTTCATCCTTATATTACCCAAACCATTTTCCAAAACTCACTCAAACACAGCCATATTTTCACTCCCAAATTCAAGTCCCAAATCCTTATCCCAAGCTAAGGTTCTCCTTCAAGGTTCTTCTTCAAGCTTCAAGTCTCCATCTCCCATCTTCACCAAGTTCATCTCTAAGCTAAGGTATGTGCGTTTCTTTCATGGGTTGCTTTCACCAATGATACCAAAGCCTCCTTTTACTCAAAATGCATGATTTAAGGTTGATTTACAAAAGGGTCTTGATTATTATGATATTCACTGCACACTATGTAAAAGCTATGAAAAGTTGTGACTGTTTTGCTATGTTTTTGAGATATAAATCTTTGATCTATTTTAAGATCTGAGGAGGGGTTTTGATGTATGCTGCTTGAGGGTGTTGCAAGGTGTTGTTTAATGGTTTTTTACAATGGATTTTCTTGCATAATTTCATCTCTATATTTCATGGTTTTATACTAGCATTACTTACCCTCTAAGTGTTTGATAAAATGTCTGGATGTGGTTTCTTGAAGAGTTGAAGGTCCAAAGCATGAGATATGATATGAATGACTATATAATGATGAAATGAGCTTATGTGTATGATAAATTCCTTACAAAGTGTTGCATTAGACCATGCCCAATCCAGGGGGGCTTAGAACTCGGATAACCTAGATAGGGGTTTGTACATATCAACCTAGGAAGGGTTTGTACTTCTCCACCTAGTGATGGGGCAGAATCATCACTAAATTACATGGGGGTTCATATTCATCAACCTAGGGAAGGGTTTGTAACTCTCCACCTTGGTGATGGGGCGGCATTATCACCAACCTAGTGAGGGGTTAGTAATTCTCCTCCTAAGTTATGGGTGACATCATCACTAACCTACCAATGGATCGTACTTTGGAAATCTATGTTGGTCTCTTTTACACATATGATATCCTATATGAGTATGAGTTACTTAAGCATGTTATACTTAAGCATTGATCATACATGGCATATTGTTATATTATGCCTATTGCCTATTGTTATGCATTTTGATTATGATGCCTATCTCTCGTTGCATTGCATCCTACATACTTGGTACATTCAAATGTACTAACACATACTCTTTCCTACATGATATCACCATATAGGAACTGGACCCCAAGTTGATCAGGCACCTCCACATGGCTAGTTCAGTGCTACTTAAGCTAGTTGGTGAGTCCTCCACTTCGGGACCTTAGTCTATGTTGCTCCTATTATGTATTGAGACATTCTTCTTTATTGCCTATTTTGAATATGAGGGTGAGTCTAGTTATTTTGTCTTTTCCCCCGCTCTTATATATGTATTAGAGGTTCTTGTTGGACATGATATGTATCTATGTTAAGAGCCTTGACTCTATTGCTCTTGATGTCTATGATATGCGCTTGACTCTTATCTCTTGATTATGATGATATGGAAGTGTTTTCCCTTAGCCCTATTTTGCCCACTTTTATCTCTCAATGCTTGACTTATTGCTTCCACGACCAAAGATGTGTAATGATGTTCTAAGAGGCTTACTTGGGGCCCCCTTTGGGTTCCCCTTGCGACATAGCACGTCTAGGCCCTAGGCTTGGGTCGTGACAAAAATCCTTTTGGAAGGATCTCCAAAAGTCAGAAGTGAATAGAGCACCATAATCTGAAATGATGGACAATGGCACCCATGAAACCTAACCAACTCATGAATATACAACTTAGCATAATCTTTAGCACCATAGATTGTTTTAACCGTCGACAACTTTGTCATCCTATCAACAACAACCTAAATAGAATCAAAGTTCTTCCTAGTCCGGCAAACCAATCACAAAATCCATATTAATCTCCTCCCATTTCCAAGTAGGAATTTCTATGTCTTGGGCTAGTGTCAAAACCCAAGCCTAGGGCGTAGTCGTGAGACGGCGAATGGGGAACCCGAAGGAACCCCAATCAAGCCTCTTAACTTATTATTACACATCATTGGTCGTGGAATCATGTATAAGACATAAAACAAGCATAAGAGACAAAGGGGCTAATGGATAGCTCGCCAAAACATCTACATCAAGACGAGGAGTCATAGCTCATATCATAATTACATAACTTGTTCAACAACACCTCTAAATACATAGATAGAGCGGTGGCCAAGACAGATTAACTGACTCACCCTCATAGTAAAATTAGAACATAAGAGAGTGTCTCAATACATAGATAATAGCAATCATAGACTAAGGTTCCCGAAATGTAGGACTCACCAACAAGCTTGTAATAGCACCGACTAGCCATGTGGAGGGGGAGGATGATCAACTTGAACACAGGTTCCTACATGGTGATATCATGTAGGCAAGAGTATGCGTTAGTACGTTTGAATATTTGAATGTACTAAGTATGTGGGATGCAATAGAACAAGAGATAAGTTTCATAATTAACATGCATAATAATAAACAATAGGCATGATATAGCAACATGACATGTATGATCAATGCATAAGTAAAACATGCTTAAGTAACCCATGCTCATATAGGATATCATATGTGTAGAAGAGACCAAACTAAATTTCCAAAGTACGAACCCCTTGGTAGGTTAGTGATGTTGCCACCTCATTACTTAGGTGGATGAGTACTAACCCTTATCTAGGTTGGTGATAATGCTGCTCCATCACCATGGTGGAGAAGTACACACCCTTCCCTAAGTTGATGGGTACAAACCCCAATCTAGGTTAGTGATGATGCCATCCTATCACCAGGTGGAGAAGTACAAATCCTTCACTAGGTTATCCGGGTGCTCAAACCCCCCGGATTGGGCATGGTAGATTCTATACTTCATATAGGATTCATCATATGCTCTAGTGCAAC
Source organism: Solanum clarkiae (assembly GCA_011800125.2). Lineage (NCBI taxonomy): Eukaryota > Viridiplantae > Streptophyta > Magnoliopsida > Solanales > Solanaceae > Solanum > Solanum clarkiae. The sequence continues at coordinate 8,948 of JAABOM020061108.1, forward strand.
ACTTAATATAGGAATAGTCATATACATAATCTTATTTCTTCGTCATTACATCATTCATATCATATCCCATGCTTTGGACTTTTATTTCCTCAAGAAACCATAACCAGATATTTTATCAAATACCTTGGGGGTGTGTAGTGGGGTTAAAAGACCATGCGATTTGGTGATGAAATCATGAAACAAAATCTATAGTAAAGCCATCAATCAATACCTTGCCACACCCCCAAGATATTCACATCAAAACCCTTCATCAAATCCAACATTAGATCCAAGATATAGAGCTCAAAACATGCTAAAATAACCACACTTTCATGAACTAAAATCACTGTGAAGTAAATTTCTTAATGTACAAGACCCACTTATAAAATCAACTTTAAATCATGAAATATTAGTAAAAAAGAGGTTTAGGCACCATAGGTGGAAGGACCCAATGGTTCCACACCATATACCTTTTCTTTGGGGAAGTTCTTGATGGAGTTCGAAAATGGAGGCTTGAAGCTTGAAGAGAATCCTTAGTTCCGGATAAGGGTTTTGAGTCTTGAATTTTGGAGTGAAAATATGGCTAAGAGTTTTGGGGAGTATTGGAAAATATTTATGATGATATAAGGGTGAAATTTGGCTAAGTATAGATAAAAGTACGTTTGGAAAAACTTGGGCCCAACACTTAGAATAATTGGACCGCACAAGAAAAACATTGCCAGGGAAAATACACCTCTCCACGCTGTGGTGAGGATGTGGAAGAAAAATTACACATGAGCGTGCCCTTGGCGCGTTGCGGAGGCAACGCAAAAATCTCAGTGGAATTCATCACTAAAAAAATTATAATTGCTAATTTTTCGCTCTTAAATCGAGGTTAGACCCTTTTTCACCTTATTTTGTCCCCCTGATCACAAATATGAAGTCGGATATTTAAAATAACAAATAGATTTTGAGATGTATAGAAATTAAAATTCCAGGTGTTCTGAGGTACATTTTTGGGAACTTTCTGGGGTCGTTTCGATATCTCTCCCTTGGGAACATTCATCCCCAAATGTAAAAGAGACGTACAAGTCAAGAGTAGTCATGAACAAATCAGCCCAAACAAGAATGTAACATAACATGTAAACACCATTTTCAAAATCTCAACATAAGTGTGAAATCATGATAAGTTTACCCACTTAAACATGAATACATATGAATGACATAACGGCTGAAATGTAAGACTTGAAATCATATATAGGACTTAGGATTAGTACCTTAGGCTTGAGTGGAGTGGAAAAGATGAGGATACCACTTTTGCATGTCTGCTTTGGCCTCCCATGTAGCACTTTCGACTTGTTGGTTCCTCCAAAGGACCTTAACAAATGCCACCTCTTTGTTCCTCAATCTCTTCACTTGCCCATCTAAGATTTGAACCGAAACCTCCTTATAAGTCAAGTTGTCCTTAGCAACACCTACAACATCAAGAGGCACAATGGCATTAGGATCACCAACACATTTTCTCATCATAAATACATGGAACACAGGATGAACCAAATTCATTTCACTAGGCAACTTGAACTCATAAGCTACCTTACCAACCCTCTTTATCATCTCATAAAGACCAACATACCTTGGACTCAACTTCCCCTTTTTACCAAAACGGACTACACCTTTCATTGGAGAAACTTTCAAACAGACCCAATCACCCACTTTGAATTCAAGGTCTCTTCTTCTCACATCGGCAAAGGATTTTTGATGACTTTGGGCTATCCTCAACCTGTCACGCCCAAAGTCCTGTTAGGGAGGACTGGTACCTATTGCCGATAAGGCTCGGGAGAACCAACATGTATCCATATGCTTTCTATACATATTATAAGGGATTTCTATATTTGACATGCCTTTAAGAAAATAAATAGTGATAATAAGCTAAAAGAAAATGCATATGGCTAGGTCATTAGGGCCATGTTGTCTAAAGTACAAGACATGACCATAATTTAATTTACATAGTCTACAAAGCCTCTAGGTAAGGAAAAGTATCTGATAAGGATTGGGACAGGCCCCGCCTCGACTAACTATACAATACAAAAATATAAGCTGTGGACACACAAAGCTCCGAAGCAACTCGGAGCTTGGTAATAACAGCTGGATATCTTGTACTCTTAATGGTGAGATCTACTAGCACCTATACCTGTAGCATGAAATGCAGGTCCATTATAAGGGACGTCAGTACGAGATAATGTACGAAATATGTAAGGCAGAAAATACTATATATGAACTAACAACTCAAACGAAACTGTGCACTAGTATAGGATAAGAGACCACCTTTAGTTATACTATGGGATCATGTACTTTATGTTCTTTTTATTACTTTACCTTTACTGTA
>JAABOM020061109.1:0-11286 GCA_011800125.2 Solanum clarkiae
GGAGTATGAGTATTGAGTTAAATTTTGTTTTGAGAGGAGAGTCTTGATGAGATATGTATGACTTTTGAGGAATATTTATTCTTTTAAAAAAGTACGTGATTTGTAATTGAAAGTATTGATGAATTGAGATGAAATTGAATTGATGAAAAGGTCCATTGAAACTTGATGAGATGATTTGAATTGTTAATAGCTATGAGCACAAATTTTGGGAGAAGTATTATCATCGATTTTGGTAAGAGTTGAAAGAACTCAAGTACCATAAACTGTGTAGCCAGCATCGGATGGAGGCCTAGCCTCTCTTGTTCCAAAAGAGGACTTAATTTTTGGATCCAATAATTTGAATTGTCCCTTACCCCGAAAGGGTTTTGGATGGTTGCGGCAACGACAGTACAAAGCGTTATATCATCACTCGCTCATATGATGATGGTTGTCAGTTAAAAAAACTCCCTAATGATGAAAATTGAATTTGATTTAATGAAATTGCATATGATTGAGTTGATTTGGAAGGTGTTCTTTTATATTATTTTTTTAGTTTTTAAACTGCATATCATATTGGATCGAGTTGTGTTTTGCTTTTGTCATTGAGTTTTCTCTCTATTTTATTCTACTCAGCTATATTACATACTGTACATTCTACGTACTGACGCCACTCGAAACTGCATTATGAAATGATGCAGATACAGGTCTTAGAGATCCTCAGCAGACACTTCGTTAAAAATCTATTCAGTCTCAGACAGCGGTGAGACCTCTTTGCTTTCGGAGGAACTCTTTTATTTTAGTTTATTCTTTTTTTTTTGTTGTTGTCTTGGCACAGCCTTGAACATGTCTTGGCACCTTCTTATGAGTTGATAGAGGCTTCATAGACTGATTCAAATAGATTGAAATGGAGCTTGTCTTATTTTTAGAGTCAGCTTTGGAAAACTATTATTATTTATTTGAATTAAAATATTGAATTATTTTAATACAAGATATAAAATTATTTTACATGAGAATTTGATGCCCACTTGAGTACTTTCTTTTGATTCATTAAGTTTTTCGCTAATTGAATAAGCAAATTGAGCCAAGTGGTTCGCTTGGGAACCAGCAATGGTTTCTGAGTGTTGGCCACGCCTAGGGTACCCTATGGGGGAGTGACAATCTTCCCCCAATTAGGGATTTTCACTAATAATTTTGGGTCAAAATCTTTCCATAAGAGAACTCTCGTAGATATTAAGGTCTAGGAATCAAAATACAAGCTAGACAATGATTAACTTACCTTTATGAATATACATGTGAAAAACTAAAGAAAAATAGTCTTAAATCGCTTTTGGTCTTTCAAGAACGAAATATAGGAAGAAAAATTAATTTTAGAATTTTTTTGACTTAAATCATGATTGTCCTATCATGGCACCCACTTATCCCATCATAGAGGAAAAATGAGTTGTACAGAGATAGAAACTTGAAATTTGCATTCCAAACCTCCATGTTGCAACACAACTCCAAAACATGATGTTCTAAAATCAACCTTTTGCGCTAAATCAATTTGGAGAGTTCTACTCTCCGAAACATTCCATAAGGTTGTGTGAGCTCCTTAGTGTTTAGGTTATCAACTCAAAAGATCAAACTCATAATCCAAATTTCAATCCGTTACCAAATTAGCCCAAACTTCGCTTGACTTAGATGGCATTAGCTTAAATTTTTCAAGTTACTATCAGGGTGCTTTCTGGCCCAAAATCTTTCCTAATTGATCCCCCATAACGATAGAGAGAGGTCATTACAACACCTATAATAGCTAATATTTAACCTTTACCCAACATATAATTTTCTAATAAAAGGCGTGCACTAGATCACCCTTCACCTAAAGTGGCTCCACCCACGATTCAATACAAAGAAAAATTTTTCTTGAAAATATTCTTTGAAGAAAATATGTTGGTTTCTTACATTTCGTTTTTATTATACATGTAGACAATGTAACACAATCCCCCACACACACACACGCGCACAAAAAAAATGCCCGAAAATATGCCTCGAAAATGCCCATAATCGTAAATTTCATATATCTCAAAATCCATGCATGATATCGAATGCAACTTTATATTCTTGATCAGGGGGAAAATTGAGTGGGAAATGGGTATAACCCAAATTTTAGAGGACCCATAGAGAAAAACAAATTTCGCCAACATTTCAATTTCGAGAAGTAGTATGCATTGGCTCCACGACGCAGAGCCATTGAGGAGCAGTGTATTTTGTTGCCAATTTTTTTTGTTTGGTCCAAGGCCTTGGGGTCTTGTTCCTAATCCAAAACACCTATACTTAGTCATTTTTCAACCTCATATCATTCAAGACATTCCCCAAAAATCCTCTCTAACACTTAGCCAAAGATTTCATCTAAAATCAAGTGGCCCCAATCCATTCTGGACCTCAAGAATTCCATTCAAGCTCAAGTTCTCAGTTAAATCTTTATCAAGAAAATCCCCAAGTTTGAGGTATGTGAGTTTCAACAACTAGGTCCTTTCACCCATGGTGTCCAACTTTCTTTTTCATGTAAATTGCATGTTTTCAAGTTGATTATTTATGGGTATCTTCTATTATGAAATTTGAATATAAACTATGGTGGGGTTTCATAAAATGTGACTGTTTAAACATGTTTTGAGCTATGAATCTATGATCTATTATGAAATTTGATAAAGGGTTTCAATGTATCTAGCATGAGAGTGTTACCAAGTGTTGGTTGGTTGATTTACATTAAGTTTTCTCACATGATTTTACTCTTGAATTGTATGATTTTGAACTAGTATTACACACCTACCTAGTGACCTACCAAGTGTTTGATAAATTGTTCGGTTAAGAATTCTTGAAATTGATGATCTATTACATGGACTATGAGTCAAGTGACTTTATGATGATGAAAGGATTATCTGAATGTGTTAATTTCTTGAAAAGTATCTATAGTGTTGCAAGTTGACCACACCATGTTGAGGAGGTGCTATGCCTCAATCGCTTTGTCGGGGGTAGTAAGCCTGTACCACCAATTAAGGGGTAGATACTTCAATCGCCTTGTTGGGGGGGTGGTAAGCCCCTACTACCAATTGGGGCTAGATACGTCAATCGCTTTGTCGGGAGGTGGTAAGCCTGTACTACCAATTGGGGGGTAGATACCTCAATCGCCTTGTCTTAGGGTGGTAAGATCGTACTACCAATTGAGGGGTAGATACCTTAATCGCCTTGCAAGGGGGTGGTATGCCTTGGATTCCAAGTACTAGTTTGCTTGGCCTATGATGATTGTTCTTCCTACACATATATTATGTTCTATATAAGCATGTTTTACTTCAAATATTGATCATGTATGCTATGTTGCTAATATACTATCTATTGCTTATGATTATGCCTTTTGATTATGTTGTCTCTCTCCTATTGTTTTGCATCTTACATACTTAGTACATTCAAACGTACTAATGCATATTCTATGGATACATGATGTTCCATGTAGGAACTGGTGCCTCTCACGACCATCGTCCCCGTGGCTAGTCAGTCATCTTGAAGATAAGCTATTGGTGAGTTCTCAAGTTTGGGGACACTAGCTTTGTACTCTTTACTTTGGTTATCTTTTTATGTTTAACTTTGATACTAAAAGGTGAGCCCGGAAAGTTGTCTTGGCCCCCGCCCAGTCTATGTTAGAGATGTTGTTATACTCTCTTATTGTTGTTTACATTACTCTCTTTATCCTTGTTATACTCTCTTTTGTTGTTTACATTACTTCTGCGACCAAGGATGTGTATGATATGCTAAGAGGCTTGTTTGGGGCCCCTTTTGGGTTCCCATCGTCGTGTCACATCTAGGTCCTAGGCTTGGGTCATGACAAACTTGGTATCAGAGCACTAGGTTATTAATAGTCCTCGGTATCCAACACACCCCATCGATTAGAGTCTTATTTATTATTGTGAAGTGCACCACAACTATGAATAAGAGGCTATGAGGTGTTTTAGTAAATGTTTCCCTTCTTCTTGATCTATGTTGTGTTGTAGAAGTTAAGGTGAGGTTTTCTCCTAACAAATGTTCTTTGTTATTTAGATTATGCCTATCCCTAGAGGAAGAAGAGCTCATACACCCGAAGAACAACTAACTCATGAAAAGTTCCGAGATACTATTTCCATGCTAGCTCAAGCTATGACTAGTCAAATCAACCAAGGGTCCCAAGCCCCTCATGCTCCTACTCCGGCATCTAGGGTGAGAGATTTTATGAGGATGAACCCACCGAAGTTCCATGGGTCTAAAGTGGATGAGGACCCTCAAGAATTTATTGATGAGGTGTACAAAGTGTTGTCTATTATAGGGGTTAGATCAGAGGAGAAAGAAGAGTTGACGGCTTAACAACTCAAGGGGGTGTCCTAAATATGGTTAACCCAATGGAAAGTGGAGAAGGGGAACGACAATGTGATTCTTTGGGAGGAGTTTAAGGAAGCATTTCTCAACTTTTTCTTCCCTCTTGAGCTAAAGGAGGCCAAAATGATGGAATTTATGAATATAAAGCAAGGGTCGATGAGTGTGTGGGAGTATGCCCTCAAGTTCAACCAACTCTCCAAATATGCTCCACAATTAGTGGCTGAGCCAAGGTCTAGGATGAACAAATTTATGATGGGTGTATCCGATTTGGTGAATAAGGGGTGTCATGCTACCATGTTGATTAGTGATATGAATTTATCTCGCCTCATGACTTATACCAAACAATAGTAGGGGGAAAGTTCAAAAAGAGAAGAGGTAATAAGGTCGAGAGGGCCCGTTTTGAAGATAGCTTCCAAGTTCCCAAGGGTGGCGAGTTCCATCAAGGCCAAAGGTTTTCCAATGCTTCTAATAAGAGGTTTTCTAATGATAACCCAAGGGTCCAAGGTCGTGGTGGTATGGTGCCTAATATTATGTGCCCAAGATATGGTAAAGGCCATGATGGCCCATGTTTGAGGAATACCAATGCTTGCTAAGGTTGAGGAGAAGTGGGTCACAAGATGATTAATTGTCCACATAATCAAAACAAAGGTAGAGATGGCCGTCTACAAGGCCGAGGTGCAAAATGTGGTTCCTAGGGGAAAAGGAGGCCGACAAGGGGGTGCTCCAAGGCAAAATCAGTTCTATGCTCTTCAAGGGAGGCAAGGGGTAGACGAGGTGCCGGATGTCATCATCGGTATGTTAAAAGTCTTTGATTTTGATGTATATGAATTGATAGACCCGGGTGCCACTCTTCCTTTTGTTACTCCTTTTGTTGCCAAAAAGATTCATGTTGAACCCAAATTGTTGTGTGAGTCTTATGAGGTGTCTACTCCCGTTGGTGAATCTATTGTTGCTAGAAGGGTTTATAGGAATTGTCCCATTTTCATTTTGCATAAAGTATTGCCTTGTGATTTTGTTGAGTTGGATATAGTGGACTTTGATGTCATTCTTGGGATAGATTGGTTGCATGCATATTATACTTCTATTGATTGTAGAATCCATAGGGTCAAGTTTCAATTCCCTAATGAACCCGTTCTTGAGTGGGAGAGTCATGATATGGTGGTCAAGGATAGAATCATTTCTTGCATTAAAGCCCAAAGGTTGATTTCTAAGGAGTGTCTTTATCATTTTGTGAGGGTTAGGGATGTTGAGTCCAAAGTCCTTCCCATAGAGTCGGTTGTGGTGGTTAATGAGTTCCTTGATATCTTTCCCGATGAGCTTCTCGATGTTCATCCCGAAAGGGAAATATATTTTTGCATAGACCTCCTTCCCGATACTCAACCCATTTCTATTGCCCCTTACCGTGTGGCCCTGGCAGTGTTAAAGGAGTTAAAGGAGCAATTGAGGGATTTATTGGAAAAGGATTTTATTATACCTAGCCAATTACCTTAGGGTGCACCGGTGTTGTTTGTGGTGAACAAGGATGGTACTCTTAGAATGTGCATTGACTATCGACAACTTAATAGGGTCACTATAAAGAATAAGTATCCTCTACCAAGGATTGATGATCTCTTTGACCAACTTCAAAGAGCTAGTCACTTCTTTAATATTGATCTTCGGTCTAGGTATCACCAAGTGAAAGTGATGGAGTGTGACATTTCCAAGACGGCCTTCTGGACTAGGTGTGGGCACTATGAGTTTGTGGTTATGTCCTTCGGGTTGACTAATGCACTGGCTATCTTCATGGATCTTATGAATAGGGTCTTTAAACCCTACTTTGATTTGTTTGTGGTGGTTTTCATTGATGATATCTTGATCTATTCCGATAGTGAGGAGGAGCATGTGGCTCACTTGAGGGTAGTGTTACAAATCTTAAGGGAGGAGAAGTTATATACAAAGTATGAAAAATATGAGTTTTGGTTAAAGAGGTTGCCTTTCTAGGTCATGTGGTGTCGGGGGATAGTATTAAGGTGGATCCTGAAAAGACGGAGCTGATTACAAATTGGCCTAGACCTTTGACTCTATAAGACACTAGAAGTTTCTTGGGCTTAGCAGGTTGCTACCGGAGGTTTGTGAATGGGTTCTCTTCTGTTGCTTCTCCTGTGACTAAGTTGACCCAAAGGAAGGCAAAAAATTTGTATGGACAGATGAGTGTGAAAAGAGTTTTCAAACTTTAAAGGATAAGCTTGTCACGTCCCCTATTTTGTCTCTACCAGAAGGGTTGGAAGGGTTTGTTGTGTATTGTGATGCCTCAAGAATTGGTTTGGGTTGTGTTTTAATGCAAAATGGAAAGGTGATAGCTTATGCCTCTAGCAAACTTAAGATGTACGAAAATAATTATCCTACCCATGATCTTTTATTGGCCGTCGTGGTATTTTCTTTGAAAATTGGCGTCATTACTTGTATGGGATTCATGTTGATGTGTTCACCAATCATAAGAGTCTCCAATAAGTGTTCACCCAAAAAGATCTCAACTTGAGACAAAGAAGGTGGTTAGAGCTTCTTCAAGATTATGATATGAGTGTGTATTATCACCCCCGTAAGTCTAATGTTATGGTTGATATGCCAAGTATGGTGTCTATGGGTATCCTAGCACATGTTGATGGTAGGGTCAAAGAAGTGGCTAGAGAGGTCCATCGGTTGGAGCTAGGTTGGAGGAGGTTGATAGTGGTGGTATTATGGTCGTTGATGGTTTTAAATCTTCCTTGATTGAAGAGGTGAAGGCAAAGCAAGATCTTGACCCCGCCTTGTTAGAGTTGAAGGCCTTAGTGAGAGATGGTAAGGTGGAGGTCTTCTCCCAAGGGGGAGATGGTGCCCTTAGGTACCAAGGTAGGTTGTGTGTACCTAGTGTGGATGACTTGAGAAAGAAGATTCTAGATTAGGCTCATAATTCTTCCTATTCTATTCACCCTGGTTCTACAAAGATGTATAGAGATTTGAGGGAAGTGTTTTGGTGGGGTGGTATGAAGGGAGGTATTGCTAAGTTTGTATCCGGTTGTCATAATTGCCAACAAGTAAAATCTGAACATCAAAGCCCGGGTGGCCTAGCACAAGATATAGAGATTCCTACTCAGAAGTGGGAGGAAATTAATATGGATTTTATGGTTGGATTGCCTTAAACTAGAAAGCATTTTGATTCTATTTAGGTTGTGGTTGATAGAGTGACAAAGTCAGCTCATTTCCTACTAGTTAAGAATACTTATGGTGCCGAAGATTATGCAAAGTTGTACATTCATGAATTGGTTAGATTGCATGGGGTGCCTTTGTCTACAATATCGGATCATGGTGCTCAATTCACTTCTCAATTTTAGAGGTCCTTCCAAAGAGGTCTTGGTTCCAAGGTAAAGCTTAGTACTGCCTTTCACCCTCAAACGAATGGCCAAGCCAAAAGAACTATCCTAACTCTTGAGGATATGCTTAGAGCTGGTGTTTTGGAGTTTAAAGGTAGTTGGGATGATTATCTTCCACTCATTGTTTTTGCTTACAATAATAGTTATCATTCTAGCATTGATATGACTCCTTTTGAGGCTCTTTATGGTAGATGTTGTAGATCTCTGGTTGGATGGTTTGAGGTGGGCGAGATAGATTTATTAGGTCCGGATTTGGTTATGGAGGCCACGCTGAAAATGAGGTTGATAAGGGAAAGATTCAAAAAAGCCCAAAGTAGACAAAAGTCCTATGCCAATGTGAGAAGAAGGGATCTTGAATTTAAGATTGGTGATTGGGTCTATTTGAAGGTCTCACCGATGAAGGGTGTGGTTCGTTTTGGTAAGAAGGATAAATTGAGTCCAAGATTTGTGGGGCTTATAGAGCATTGAGGAGTATTGGTAAGGTGGCCTATGAGTTAGAGTTGCCTAATGATATGAATATGGTTCATCCCGTCTTCCATGTGTCTATGTTGAGGAAGTATATGGGTGACCCAAGTGCTATTGTGCCTTGAGATGTTGTGGGTACAGTTGAAGATAATTTGACTTATGAAGAGGTCCTGGTAGAAATTTTGGATAGATAAGTGAAGAGGTTGAGGAACATAGATGTTGCTTCTGTCAAGGTTCTTTGGAGAAAGCAACAAGTTGAAAGTGCCACATGGGAAGCTGAGACGAACATGCAAAAATGATATCCCTATCTCTTCCATTCTATTCAATGCTAAGGTACTAATTCTAAGTTCCCTATGTGATTTCAAGTCTTAAGTTTTAGCCTTTATGCCATTTGTATGCATTCATGTTTATGTTGGCAAGTTTATGGTGATTTTGACACTTATGTTGAGGTTTTTGGAATGATGTTTAAAAGCATTTGTTTCATTCATTTGTTGAGCTGAAAAAACTTGATTTCAACTCTTATATACATTTCTTTGACATTCAGGGACGAATGTTCCCAAGGGGGAGATATTGAAACACCCCAAAAAAGTGCCTCAAAAATGCCTATAATCATAATTTTCATACATCTTAAAATTCGTGCGTGCTATAAAAAATCTGACTTCATATTCTTGATCAAGGGGAAAAATTGAGTGCAAAGTGGTTATAACTCGAATTTTAGAGGACCCGTAGCGAAAAACGAATTTTGCCAACATTTCAATTTTCAGAAGCAGTGCGCATTGGCTCCATGATGCAGAGCTGTCGCGGAGCAATATATTTTGTTGCTAGTTTTTCCAGTTTCAGTCCAAGGTCTTGGAGAATTGGGCCTAAGCCTCCCTATGCATAAAAACGCCTACACTTAGTTATTTTTCAACCCCATACCATTCAAGAAATTCCCCAAAAACCCTCTCTAACACTTAGACAAAGATTTCATCCAAAATCAAGTGTCCCAAACTTATTCTGGACCTCAAGAATTTCATTCAAGCTTCAAGTTCTCATTCAAATCTTCATCAAGGAAATCCCCAAATTTGAGGTATGTGAGTTTCAATCATTGGGTCCTTTCACCAATGGTGTCCAACTTTCTTTTTCATGTAAATTGCATGTTTTCAAGTTGATTATTTATTATATTCTATTATGAAATTTTAATATAAACTATGTTGGGGTTTCATAAAATGTGACTGTTTAAGCATGTTTAAGCTATGAATCTATGATCTATTATGAGATTAAATGAAGGATTTCAATGTATCTTGCATGAGGGTGTTACCAAGTGTTGGTGGGTTGATTTACATTAAGTTTTCTCTCATGATTTCACTTTTGAATTGCATGATTTTGAACTAGTATTACACACCCACCAAGTGTTTGATAAAATGCCCGAGTTAAGAATTCTTGAGATTGATGATCTATTGCGTGGCCTATGAGTCAAGTGACTTTATGATGATGAAAGGGATGTATGAATGTGTTGATTTCCTGAAAAGTATCTATAGTGTTGCAAGTTGACCACACCTTGTTGAGGGGGGTGCTAAGCCTCAATCACCTTGTCGGGAGGTAGTAAGCCCGCACTACCAATTGAGAGGTAGATACTTCAATCACCTTGTCGGGGGGTAGTAAGCCTGCACTACCAATTGAGGGGTAGATACCTCAATTGCCTTGTCGGGGGTGGTAAGCCCGTACTACCAATTGGGGGTTAGATACCTCAATCGCCTTATCGGGGGATGGTAAGCCCGTACTACCAATTGAGGGGTAGATACCTTAATCGCCTTCCAAGGAGGTTGTATGCCTTGGACTCTGGGTACTAATTTTCTTGGTCTGTAGTGATGGTCTCTTCCTACACATGTATTATATTCTATATAAGCATGTTTTACTTCAAGTATTGATCATGCATGTCATGTTGCTAATATACTATCTCTTGCTTATGATTATGCATTTTGATTATGTTGTCTATCTCTTATTGCATTACATCCTACATACTTATTATATTCAAATGTACTAATGCATACTCTATTGCTACATGATAATATCATATAGGAACCGGAGCCTCTCACGACCATCCTCCTATGGCTAGTTAGTCATCTTGAAGATAATCTATTGGTGAGTCCTCAAGTTCGGGTACACTAGCTATGCACTCTTACTTTGGTTATCTTTTTATGTTGAACTTTGTGACTAAAAGGGTGAGCCCGAAAAGTTGTCTTGGCCCATGTCCAGTCTATGTTAGAGGTGTTGTTGGACAAGTTATGTAATTATGCTTTGAGATTTGACTCTTTTGATGATTTATGATACTAAAGATTTCCCTTAGTCCCTTTTTCCTTGTTTATACTCTCTTATTGTTGCTTACTTTGCCTCCGCGACCAAGGATGTGTAAATAATATGCTAAGAGGCTTGTTTGGGGCCCCCTTTGGGTTCCAATTCACTGTGTAATGTTTAGGCCATAGGCTTGGGTCGTGACAGGCAAATCATAATATCCTAAAAGTATTGATATATAACCCAAGTAATTATTATAAGAGGTAGAGTTGAGTAAGAGTGTGTGGCATAACAGAGAGAGGGGTTATATAGAAGAGGGGTGACTACTAAACATGAGATATGTTGGAAGATAGGAGAACACAATTGATTTTAAAATACCAATTGTCAAATATCATTTGTTTTGCCTACTTCATTAGGAAAGTCTTTTTCTTCATTTCTAAAGCATTTGATTTTCTAGAAAAATATTTTTTTAAAAAAATTAATCAGTCAAATATGAAAAAAAAATTAAAAGGACAAATATACCTCCTAACTATCATAATTGATATATTAATTTCCTCGATTATACATTAAGTTATATATACTTTTACCATCAATCTTTTGAATTGTGTATACCCTTAAGGCTAATGGATGAACATGTGTTTTCATTTAAATGATTTACACAATTTATTTTCTAATTCAAAAATTTATATACTCACCCTCTTTTCTCTTACAACCTTATCTGACCCACAACCAAACTAAATAATCCTTCTTCAAAAAGGTTGAGATAGATTAGAACAAAGCTACTAAATTAAAATCA
>JAABOM020061110.1:0-11286 GCA_011800125.2 Solanum clarkiae
ATTTTGGGGAATGGGCGAAGAAGAAGAGGGGATGGGGCGGCGTTTAGGGTTTTCTGGTTAAGGGAAGGTGTGAAAATGAAGGAGAAGAAGAGGGTTGGAAAGGGATATAGCGGGCGTGTGTACCACACGCGCCCAGTTTTAATTTTTTTTTTGAAAATATTAGTTTAAAATTGTTAAAAATAAAAATAAAGCCATCCGTGAATAATTTGACACCGTGGAGGGTAGAAATTGGGTGTCAACACACACAAGTTGATAAAGGTTGTATTTGATTTATACAAGCAAAGCAAGTTGATACAAGGTCGTATAATTGTATTCGTACGCTCTTGCATTACCTGTATTTATTCGTGATGCAGAAATACAATTAGATTCATATTGTATTTGATACATATTGGTAATCATGTATCACTTGTATTCATTTGTAATACAGAAATATAGAATGACACGTTTATATAGATGTTGATACAATTGGATCACTTGTATGCAATTGTTTTGTGTCGCTTTGAATTTATTCGTGATACATAATACCATCTCTATTCAAATCACACATGCTATTGATCTTACATGATTAAAAAATTAAAAAAATATAGTCTGATATATTGTAATGACTTGAATAGTCTTTCTTTTTCCTTTAGAACTCATTTTTTTAGTTTGAATTTATGGTAACTTCATTGTGTTGGTTATGACTTGCAAGAATAAGTGACATGATTTTTAGGATGCTCAAATGAGGATTATGTGAGATTTTCAGTTTTGAATGTTTGAGATTTGAGAAGTATGATCAAAATATACATTTGAGGTTATGAAGGTCGTTTCCAAGTTCCGATGATTCAACTAGGTTCAAAGGGTATTTTGGCATCAATACTTGATGAAAACAATCCCAAAATAATGACTTGTGTCACACCTAAAGTCCCGTTAAGGTGGACTGGCACCCGTTACCGATAAGGCTCGGGAGGATCAACCTGTATCCATGCGCTTTCTATACATATTATAAAGGATTTCTACATTCAACATGCCTTTAAGAAAGTAAACAGTAATAACAAGCCAAAAGGAAATGCATATGGATAGGCCGTTGGGGCCACGTTGTCTAAAGTATAAGACATGACCACACTCTAATTTACATAGTCTGCAAAGCCTCTAGATAAGAAAATATATCTGATAAGGGTCGGGACAACCTCGCCTCGACTAACTATACAATACAAAAATATAAGTTCTAGACACACAAAGCTCCGAAGCAATCTGGAGCTTGGTAACAGCAGCTGGATATCCTGTACTCCTACTGGGGAGAGTTACTAGCACCTGTACCTACAACATGAAATGCAGGTCCCCCTAAGGGACATCAGTACGAGATAATATAGTGAATATGTAAGGCAGAAAATACAGTATATGAAGTAACAACTCAAATGAAACTATACACTAGTGTAAGGATAAGAGACCACCTTTAGTTATACTGTGGAATCATGTACTTTATGTTCTTTTTATTACTTTACCTTTACTATATAATCTGTGCACAATATGTAATACAAATGACCAGCTGATCAGTGGTAAATTTATATCGGGATCGGCCCTGGCTGGGCTTTTCCTTTCACCCTTTGGGCTACCCCCCGTGATATGATCTATCCTGGCTAGGTGATTCTTCCACTCCTCGGGTTACCACCCATCAATAAGCAATATATTTTACTTTATCTTTTAATTACTTTTGAGATGATTCTTTTGGTGGTCATAATATTGGAGTTGTAGAATTGTAGATGTAGCATGTGACATGCAAATAATTATATAAGACAATATGACAATGAAAAGAGTACATTACACAAATAATGAAATGCGTATGAAATGAAATAACTTGTGAACTTTATTTAGAAACAAGAACCTATGTAACATGGTATCCACGTATGTATGCAAATTTGAAGGTGACTATGTGTGAGAGCATATGAACATGTGAAAGAGTGGAGACACGGTTAATAGTTGCGTCGGAGTTCGTAAGTGCCTTTATGTGCCAAGGAAACTAGATTTCATGCCAAGTAATACAAAATCGAGTAGCCTTACATACCTCGTTGTTACCTTGGAGTGACCATTTTTTCTCCCTAATATTTATCTACAATATATTAGGCAATAAGACTAGTATTAGCAGCAAAGAAACACTTCTTGGCAGCCCAATATCATAAAAACTAACACCCAAGTAGCAAGCTTATAATTAGCGACCCAAAGGCATTCCTTCAACCTTTTCACTTATAATCGTATTTTCTAACAATCTTTCTTATGTAAATGTCATATACATATTATTTTATACTCTTAACAGTCTTACAAAAGCTTACAAGGCACAACACGTAACAATTATACACAACATACAAGTAGGCAGCATAACATTACGTCCCTTTGCTAAATTACGACGTCAACAATTCCAAACATTTACCAACTTCGACCAAACTGTTCCCAAAATATTTATACATAAAACAATGCTAAAATAGTTCAAAAATAGTCCTCAAAATAGGTGGAGGACGTGAGACCATAGTCCTCAAACAATCAGCCTACAATTTCTACAAATAACACACTTAGCAATACATTAAACCTCGATTGTTTACGTATAACCAAACAGTGAAGCGACCTTTATACATCATTACAGAACTAAAAAAATTAATAAAAGCAACCTTCTTTCATAATCAAGCCCACCAAGAAGAGAAAAGTTCCCAAATAAACAAGAAAAGTATATAACAACCCTTGTAACACATATTGTCCAAAAGTTTTAGCATATACCTAACCAACACAGTCTCTTGTTTTTCATAAGAAAACCATACTAAACACATAAGTAAACTTACTTAACATTACCTTCAAGGTGAAGGGCTTTTCCAATAACCCTAAAAGTCTCCTTGTGGCTACTTTACAAGGTTAAGAAATGTAGAGAGAAAGCCTTAAGAAAATCTAATTTTTTTACAAGTTGAAGTGGCTTAAAGGTGCTTCTTGTAAGCCCTTTTAAAGAGACAATTTTGGCCAACTTTCTCTTGAATATTTAGCCTTATTTTATCAAGTTAGTAATGTACCATTTTTCCCTTTCACTAAGGCCTTAATGAGTTGCAAATTGATGGGCCTTTGCTGCCCATTTTTCCCCTTTCTTTTTAGTTAGTTGGGCCTAAATCATCAAATGAATTATAATGGGCTTGGGACCTTTTTATATTCTTTGTGGGATAAAAATATAGTCCATTTATCTAAATATGGGCTAAAATTACACCCTTAACACATACTTTATTCATAATCGGACTTGGACAGATTCGACTTCGGGCCTCGTCTCCGTCTATCTAGCAAATTTAAGCTAAGGAAGTAGGTGACTCACCTGCTAGCTTCCTAAGTCCTACAAACACCTCACTTCTCTCACTTCATTTAAGTCCTGATCTCCTCGATTTGACTTAAAACTTGTATACACTTGACCTTCTTAAGCGTTGACGTACATATCACCCTCTAATTTGAGATTCAAGCACTTTTAAAATAGGCGCTAATTTGACCAAGCCATATCATGTTTCACGTGCATAAGAGTAATACATGTAATGTGTGGGATGTTACAACTTGATAGTTCCAATGATTTAGAATATATTTTTTAAAAAATTAATTTGTATATTTGATTTATGTTTGGGGGGTTTTCAGATGCTAGTATCAAATTTAAAAATTTATTGGTATGTGGTGAATCATTTTGGACTTACACAAATCGCTATGGGTCATTGTTGGATTGCTTGGGTTTGATTTGCGATAGGGTTTCAGTTTTAACAATTTAAATTTTGTATTTCATTCTTTTCACCATATTTAAGTTTTCAAGTTCAGATTAAAATAATTTTTGGTGAGATTTCTTCAACTTTGAAAGTGATAATTTTCTAAACTTTCTTTAATGATTTCCCGATGAGTTATTATTTATTTCATCGAATTACTACATATAAAAATAAATTTTTGAGACTTTTTCCAGACTCGAGTGTAAATTGATTATTTGAAACTTGATTTATGTATAGTGTATGAGTTTTGATAGATTGAGAGAATTTTGAGGCCACTCGAAGGGAGGTATATATTATGATCATTGATGGATTGCAGATCGATTTAAAGTAAGTTATAACTTACTATTCTTTAAACTTAGTTTGGGTAAGAATTATCATGTAAAATATATTATAGATGAAGCGAAATATTGTATTGAAATGGCTATTTAGATGATTTGTTGTTATGATATATGTTATGAATGGTTCGAAAATTGAGACTATTGTCTTGTACTTCATTCTTAAAAAATCTCAAACCTTTGTTGCCAGTGAGGGTGCTTGGGGAGGAAGGGAAACCTCTCTACTACTTGATTGGCCAAGACTTGGTCCAACATTGTAAAAATAGCTCGTAATTCACATAGGTGACTCCCTCCTCTTGTTACACAGGAGAGTCTTGGTCTTCGGGTACATCTCTTGGTAGAAGTGCTCTCATTGACGATATTATCTAAGCAACAAAAAAAGTGTCCTTAGTTAGAAAAAAATCTTAGACAACTCTAAAAACATGACAAGAATCATGAAGAAGGCAAAGTTTCCTAAGCGCCTCATAGCCTCCCATTCATGATTGTGACGCACTTCACAATCTTGAACGAAACTCTGGACGATGTGGTATGTTGGACATCTATGGGATATTTCAAACTTCATGTTTTAATACCAAATTTATCATGATCCAAACCTAAGGCTAGTCATAACATGGCGAATGAGGATCACAAAGGTACCTCACCCAAGCCTCTTAGCATTCATTAAACATTTATAGGCAATTAAACATCATAAGTACAAAATTAAAAGCGGGGAATAAGACTAAGGGCTACATTCACGTTTAGAAGTCAAGATACATCCTAACAAAAGGCTTCATCATCCAAACATACCATTCTACATTAAGACTTAGCGGAAACCAAAACATAGTCATGGTTCCCGTCAAATACAAAAGACATGAAAACAAGATTGAAAGTAAAAGTCTCCAATGAATAACTTTAAATACATAGGTGTCTCAAAATGCATAACATGAGAGAGGGTGGAATCCTTAAACTAATGGTTCACCAAGTTACTAGTCTTGATCGTCAGGAGATAGTCACGTGTCGATGGAGAAGGTAGAACGTCAGTTTCTAGATAGTAACATCATATAGGCAAAATATGTGCTAGTACATTTGAATGTACTAAGTATATGAGTTGCAATGCAAACATGAAACCGTAATATCATCATGCATGAAATAGTAATGCCATCATTCATAAATTCAGAAGTCTCTATGTATGAAATTGTAATGTCATAGTTTAAAGATGTTTAAACATGATCAAGGAATAAAGCTCAATATGAAGTAAGAATCAATTTATTATATGAGACACATGTGATGGAATGAAGACATCAAATCATAAACATTATAAGAGAAGATCGTAATCGACATATAAGATCATGCGAGCTACTGCGTGGAATCCAACATAACCCCCTACTTTGGTACAAGGAATCCACTTGTCGGGTGAAACTCTATCAACTTAAGCATGCATCTTTCTTTAAAATTATAGCATTTGTGGATTCCCTAACCTAACCTACAAGGGCTCCCATAATGGCATATAGTTAAGGGGGCAAGGGGCTGCTACTACGATTCCCTTATTGAACCCTACCTCAATGCTTCATTTGGTGCTAAATCAATCCTACAAAATACTTTGAAAAATTAGAACATTTACGTATCATAACTTATAATCATAAGTAGCAATCGTTTATGTAACGACCCAAGCCTAGGGCCTAGATATGACACAACAAATGAGGAACCCGAAGGAACGCCAAACAAGCCTCTTAACATATCATTACACATCCTTAGTCGTAGAAGCAATTAAACAACAATAAGAGTATATAAATGAGGGCAAAGGGACTAAGGGAGTCTTTCATAACTTAAAACATACAAGAGTCAAGAGAGTCAAAACTCATAGCATCATTACATAACTTGTCCAACAACACCTCTAAACTTAGAAATGAGTGGGGGCCAAGATAACTTTCCGGGCTCACGCTCATAGTCAAAAGCATATAATAAGATAAAGAGAGTCTTTTCATAACTTAAGATTAAAAGATATGATCCTCGGAGTTGAGGACTCACCAAAATTGTTTTACGAAATTTAGTACAAGCCACGTGGAGGAAGATGATCAAGTGTAGCTCCGTTCCTACATGGTAACATCATGTAGGCATAGAGTATGCGTTAGTATGTTTAAATGTACTAAGTATGTAGGATGCAATGCAATAAGAGATTGACAATATAAGTAAAATGTGTACATAGAGGCAATGGATGAGCATAGAAACAATATGACATGCATATATTATGCTTGAAGTAAACATGCTTATATAGAACATATTTACATGTGTAGTAAGAGACCATCATTATAGAGTCCAAGGCTTACTACCCCCTTGGAAAGGCGATCGAGGTATCAACCCTTCAATTAGTTGATGGTTGTCACACCCTACCATCCATGGTGATTGAGGTATCAACCCCTCAATTGGTTGATGGTTGTCACATCCCACCATCCATGGTGATAGAGGTATCAACCCCTTAATTTGGTTGATGATTGCCACACCCTACCATCCATGGTGATTGAGGTATCAACCCCTCAATTTGGTTGATGGTTGTCATGCGCTACCATCCATGGTGATTGAGGTATAGCACCCCCCCCTCAATAAGGTGTGGTCAACTTGCAACACTATATACACTTTTCATGAAATCAACACATATATATATATATCTTCCTTTCATCATTATAAAGTCATTCAAGTCATAGGTCATGCAATGGATCATCAATAACTCAAGAATTCAAAACGGACATTTTATCAAATACTTGGTGGGTGTATTATGCTAGTGTAAAATCATGCAATTCAAGAGTGAAATCATATGAGAAAAATCAATGTAAATCAACCCACCAACACTTGGTAAAACCCTCATGTGAAATACATTGAACACCCCCATCAAATATCATAATAGGTCATAGTTTCATAGCTCAAAACATGCATAGTCATAATAGGCAAATCATCTCATGGTATAGACTTTAAATGAGTAAACATGTGTTTTCAATCAAACTTTCATGAAACCCCAATATAGTATATGTTCATAATCACTAATGAGTAATACCCATAAGCAACACAACTTGGAAACATGCAATTTTCATAAAAGGGAAGATTAGATAGGTGAAAGGACTCAATGGTTGAAACTCGCATACCTTAGACCTTGAGTTTTTTGAAATTGAGTTGAGAAAGAATTGAAGCTTTAAATGGGGTCTTGGAATCCAAAACTTGTTGTTGAGTTTCCTTGAATTTGTATTGGGGTTTTGGTAGAGGCTTTTGAGAGGATTTGAGAGTGTACTGAAGTTGGGAGTGATGGCTTGATCCTTTGAGATTGGGTTTAGGTCTTTTGGCGAGGTTAAGATAGCATTAGAAGTCCAAAAAGATCATTAGAATAAATAAAATTCATGAAAATATCATTAATGAAACAAAGAGAAAATTGACAAAGTGTCACCTCACTTGAGGTTACACGGGTTGTGTGGCACTCCACGGGTTGTGTGGAGTGCTCGTGAGATGATACTTAGTCGAAAATTTGGAAGTTGGGACACTTAGGAAAAATCAACGTCATCGTCACTTTGACGGGAGGCTCCACGGGCCGTGTGGTGCTACACAGTCCGTGAAGTGGCCCGTGGAGTTTCACTTGGTGGGAAAAATATTGCCAGGAGATCCCACGCCAAGGACCACGACTCGTAAAGCTTTTCATGGCTTGTGAAGATGGTCATGGCACTACACTTGGTCAAGAAAACTCCCTCTCACGCCAAGCTTGCCTCACTTATACACCCCCACAGCTAGTCGCACGGTCAGTGGAAAGCCACACGGCCCATGCCACTGGCTGTGTCCCAATCGTTAGAACAAAAATGGTCTTTTCCCGCCCAAAACAGTCCACACGGCTCGTCCGAAGCCTCACTGTCCGTCTAAGTGCTCGTGTGACATGACTACACAGGAGGGTCTTACAAAAATGGTCATAACTCCTTTATCCAAACTTGAAATGAGGTGAAACCAAGTGCGTTGGAAAGATAACTCAAAGGGATTTCATGTGACGTATACTGGGTCATCCAGTTCTTCGTATGCTACAGGTTATGCTCATTTAAAGTTGACCTTGGCATAAACCAACACCTAAAACTCAATTCATAGGGAAGTTTTGAACTTGTCTAAGTACTAGAAGTCTAGCTCGACCCTAACACACTCCCCACCTAAAAAAAATGAGGCTTGAAACATGGATATATGAGAGCATAGAGTTACGGATTGTCATAATATCTCCCCATTGGGAACATTCGTCCCCAAATGTCAAAGCAACCTACACAAGAAAAGTAGTCATGAAGATTTTATCTCAACATAGATGCAACAAATGCACTTAAACATTATTTTCAAATGTCTCAACATGAACACCAAAATCACCATAATCTTGCCAACATAAACATGAATGAATGCAAATGACATAAGGGGCAAAAATTAAGATTTGAAATCATATAGGGGACTTAGATTAGTATCCTAGGCTTGAGTAGAATTGGAAGGGATAGGGATATCGCTTTTGCATGTCCGCCTCAGCTTCTCATATAGCACTTTCAACTTATTAATTCCTCCAAAGGACCTTAACGGAAGTCACATCCTTGGTTTTCAACTTCTTCACTTGTCTATCCAAATCTTCTGTCGGAACCTCTTCATAAGTCAAATTATCTTCTATCACACCCACAACATCTAAAGAAACAATGACACTTGGATCCCCCACACATTTCCTCAACTTAGATATATGGAAGATCGGATGAACCATACTCATATCAATGGGCAACTCCAATTTATAGGCCACCTTACCAATTCTCCTCAACTTCGTATAAGGACCCTCATCCCTTGAGCTCAATTGTCAACCTTGTACACACATAGCCCATCTTGGTACCTAAAGCCACCATCTCCCCCTTGGGAGAAAACCTCCACCTTACCATCTCTCACCAAGGTCTTCAACTCTAACAAGGTGGGGTCAAGATCTTACTTTTGCTTTCCCTCCTTAACGAATGAAGATTTAGAACCATCAACCACCACTACACCATCATTGTTAACCTCTTCCAACCTAACCCCTAATCTAGCCAATCAATGGACCTCTCTAGCTACCTCTTTGCCACCATCATCAGCATGAGTTAGGCTACCCATAGATAGCCTACTCAGAGCATTGACCATAACATTAGCTTTACCAGGATGATAATGTACCTCATATCATAATCCTTGAGGAGGTCTAACCACTTTCTTTGTCTCAAGTTAAGATCCTTTTGAGTGAACACATATTGGAGACTTATGATCGGTGAACACACTAACATGCACCCTGTACAAACAATGACACCAAATTTTTCAAAGCAATTTCCACGGCGGCCAATTCAAGATCATTGGTAGGATAATTCTTTTTATGCACCTTAAGTTGTCAAGAAGCATAGACTATCACCTTACGATTTTGTATCAAAACACAACCCAAACCTATTCTTGAGCATCACAATACACAACAAACCTTTCTAACCTTCCGGTAGTGACAAGATAGGGGCGGACACAAGCTTACCCTTCAAAGTTAGGAAATTCCTTCCATACTCATCGATCCATACAAATTTAACATTCTTTTTGGTTAACTTAGTCTAACGAGAAGCAATAGAAGAGAATCTATTCACAGATCTCCGGTAATAACCCGCTATGCCCAAGAAACTTCTAATATCCAATGGAGTCAAAGGTCTAGACCAATTTCTAATCATCTCCGTCTCGTTAGGATCCAGTTTAATACTATTCCTTGACACCACATGACCTAGAAAGGCAACCTCTTGCAACCAAAGCTCACATTTCTCTTACTTAGCATATAACTTTTCCTCCCTCAATTACGGGCTCATTAGGGAATTGGAATCTAACTCTACGGGTCCTACAATAATGAAGACATATTATGCATGCAACTAATCCACGTCAAATACGATATTAAAATCCACCATATCCAATTCAACAAAGTCATAAGACAAGACCTATGCAATATGATCATGGAACAATTTCTATGGACTTTCCTAGCAACAATAGACTCACCAATGGGTTAGACACCAAAAGTTCATAAAACAACTCGGGACACACATGAAGCCGACATAGTGGCACCCGAACCCATCAATGTATACACATCTAAGCCAAAGAAAACTTCAACATATTGATAGCAATATTGGGCACCTTATCCCCTCCTTGCCTCTCTTGAAGAGCATAAAATTTATTGTGCCATGGGGAACCACCTTGATGACTTTCCCTTCCTCCTTAGCTCGCATCAGTACCTTGTCCTTGAGGAACATCACCTCTTCCTTTGGGTTAATCATGAGGACAACCACTAACTTTGTGTCCAAATCCACCACAACCAAAGCAAGAATTTGATTTCTTCAAACATGAGCCACTATGTTCTGATACCAAGTTTGTCATGACCCAAGCCTAAGACCTAGACGTGACATGGCGGATGGAAAAGTCAAAAGGACCCCAAACAAGCCTCTTAACATATCATTACACATCCTTGATCGCAGAAGTAATTAAACAACATTAAGAGAATAGAAATGAGGGCGAAGGGACTAAAGGAGACTTTCATAGCTTAAAATATACAAGAATCAAGAGAGTCAAAGCTCATAGCATCATTACGTAACTTATCCAACAACACTTCTAAACTTAGAATTGAGCAAGGGCCAAGACAACTTTTCGGACTCACCCTCATAGTCAAAAGCATACAATAAGATAAAGCGAGTCTTTGCATAACATAAGATCAAAAGATATCGTCCTTGGAGTTGAGGACTCACCAAACTTGCTTTAAGAAGGTAGTAGTAGCCACATGGAGGAAGTTGATTAAGTGGAGCTCCGTTCCTACATGGTAATATCATGTAGGCATAAAGTATGCGTTAGTATGTTTATGCAATACAATAAGAGATTGACAACATAAGCAAAATGCGTACATATAGGTAATGAATAAGCATAGTAACAATATGATATGCATGAATGATGTTTGAAGTAAACATGCTTATATAGAACATATTACGTGTGTAGTAAGAGACCATCATTATAGAGTCCAAGGCCTACTACCCCCTTGGAAAGGCGATCGAGGTATCAACCCTTCAATTAGTTGATGGTTGTCACACCCTACCATCTATGATGATTGAGGTATCAACCCCTTAATTTAGTTGATGGTTTTCACACCCTACCAATGGTGATTGAGGTGTCAACCCCTTAATTTGGTTGATGGTTACCACACTCTACCATCC
>JAABOM020061111.1:0-11285 GCA_011800125.2 Solanum clarkiae
TAGCGGTAAGGTCTGCGTACAATCTACCCTCCCCAGACCCCACTTGTGGGATTTACTGGGTATGTTGTTGTTGTTGTATATATATGATGTCGGATTAGTTTGGTCTTAGGTTGACTTTTTAAAAATAAAACTAAATCAACCAAATATAATCAGGTTTTTTTCTTCAATACCAAATTAAGTCAAACCAAATTGCTGGTCATATTTTTTCTAGATTTGACTCAATTTACATTTTGCTGTGATTTTTTATTCGATTTTATTCGCCCCTATTTGCAGGAATTACTCATTGCTGCAGCAAGTATTTTGGAATTTGATATTCTCACCTCTTCTAAAGTTTCAAATAGATCCGATTTTTATTATTGTCCCAAATTTTCTGTCTACAAGTACTTTACATAATAAATATCTACATAGAAAAATACCATACTTTTCATCAATTAATACTTATAGTAAAGCATAGAAGACAACAATTGCTCATCATCATGCAAAGATTGGCTAAAATGGTTACACTTACACACATAAATCGGACTTATTATATTTGTTACACACATAGTATAGGTAGCTTTTTATTTGTTTACATTGTCAAAGCCAAACCATGAGACACTAAATGTTTCTTAGTAGTGAGAAGGTGAGTAGCAGTAGAAAGCGTATTTTGCCCAGTAATATTTGTGGCCCCATGCTTTGTATTTCTTACAAATACCATATTTCGCTCCATATTTGTACTTGCAGTGATGACTACATTCGTAAGAGTATTGACAAGGTCCATTCCACTTGTTACTTTTTTTCCAACAGTATTTGCCTTCTGCCATTTGTTTTTCTGCAAGAATGAAAAAATTGTAAATTCATTTAATTTCACTTTATTGTACGTGTTTGATTAGCAAAATAATAAATAGATATTTTAAAATTTGTGATCTTAAACAAATTATTTATGTGGTAGCTATAAAATCATGTCATTAATTTGTGATTTACCGGTTGCAGCAACAAGGAAGAGACAAAAGAGGAGAGCGAGAAAAGTAGCGTACTTTGCCATAGTTGTTATTTTTCGTGGATTTCTTGATGAGGAAACAAACAATTGAAATGGTGGTATTTATAGTGTTGGAAACTCATATCGTCAACTTAATTTCTTTGGATTTGTTCTAGGATTTCGTAGGACTTTTGTTTGATTAATTATAAGATGGATTATTAAAATGATACATCAAGTACAAAGAATTAGTACAACACAATTAGCATTTCTTTAATTGAAAAGAATTTGAATTGATCAAAGAGTTATTACAGTAATAGTTCCTTTTATGATTGTCATCTATTTTTGTTAATACATGTTATTTTAGCAAATACCTAATACATTGAAGAAGCTAGTTTTCCAGATATCAAAAAAGAAGTAAATTGCATAATATAAGAACACAAAAAAATTTATCATATAAAACTTCTTGTCCAAAATAGTATTAAATTAAGATTTATATCAAAAGAAGTTACCTCAAAAACTTGACGAAGTCAAACTGACCAATAATTAAAAGGATTATATATACTTAGTACTCCTTTGGTCTCATATTACTTGAATTTTTTAAGCTTTTTTCAAGGTTCAAAATATTTGAATTATTCAAAGTTCAAAGTAAATGTTTTAAATTTTTTCCATATTTGTCCTTTCATTTATTGAACTTTTGTATATTTTCTAGGGTATAAATTACACTCTGAATTTACTATTTTACAAAGGGCAATAGTGAAAAGTATGGTGTAAATTTTATCTTTGAATATTTTTCTTAATATGTGTATTACTTCACAAATTCAGTTATTTTAAAACGAAGAGAGTATCTTTTTTCTCGACAATTAATTCTTTTAGGAACTCATTTCAAGACTACACCCCTTGTACTCTTGAAAGCTAAAAAAATAATACTAGAATTGATAACCTACAATATTACTTCTGAAAAGTAAATAGGGCAGGATGTAAGAACAATAACTCAAACCCTACTGAAGTCAAGAACTAACAACAATTTGCACTATAATAGATTCTCTGTAGAACTTTCTATGGATCATAGAAGGCCTCATGGTTGACTGAGTTTCACCACTAGAAGGCAGAATCTACGAGACCCTCTTCTATGGCTCGTAGACTAATTTATGAGCCATAGATTGGGCTCATAGATGCCACTTACTGCAGAATCAGATTTTATTTTTTTATTTTATTTTAGGCTTTTTGAGCTAGAATATTTTAGGGGGTGTTACCTATGGGTATAAGTACATGTACCCAGTTATAATGATTCTGAAGGTTATTTTTGACATTTTCAGCTAAATTACTGTCTTGCCCTTCTCGAAAGTTGTTTTAAGTCATGTTTAGATGAGTTGAAAATCAGATTTTAAAAACTTTAGGAAAAATTGGAATTCTTCTAATGAAAGAGTTTTTTTAAAGGCTTAAAGTTTGAAATTTTGAATTTTGAGGTCATCTTAAGTTTCGAGTATCAGAATGTGATTACATTAGCTCCAAAATGTAGAATCTAGTGTAGGGGAGCTGACATAACTGAATGTGGAGTTAAAATGAAGATTTTAGGGACCTAAAGTTGCATTTTCAAAAGAATTTGGATTATAGTTTGACTTTGGTCAACATTCGGAGTTTGAACGCTCTAATTGAAATTCCGACGGTTTCAGTAGTTTTGGATGGTAAACTAACACTAGAAATAACTTCATTGTAATTTTTAGGGTTTCTGAGGGTGTTTTGAGTATTTCAAGTTTTAATTAGTTTTGATGAGATTTGTCGAGTTTCGGGTCAAGGAAACCTCAGAATCAAATTCTGATAGTTCTATTGAGTTTGGAACATCATTTCTAATTGAGTTCCAATTATGATTTGTGTGTATTGGGTTCTGAACAAACCTCAGGTGTCTATTTTGAGTTTTGAAATAATATAACTGGTTTTTTGAAATCTGGTGCAGCCTATTTTGTACTCCAGGTTCGTGAGATTGGGGCCTGCATTCGTGGAGGCCTAGCCTCTGTGATCTCCGTGTTCGCGGAGCCTCCATTCGCATTCGTGGAAGCTTGCCTTTTTACACTTTGTGTTTGTGTAGATTTGACCAACGTGTGCTCCGCATTCGCGGACCCTTCTTCGTGTTCGCGGAGTATTGATTACCTGAAACAATTTTTAAGTTTTAAAATGATCAGTTTCACCATTTTTCACCATCTTGAATATTCTAAGCTAGAGAAATTCTTCAAGGATTTGCAAGTCAACACATCTGGGTAACATGTTTCTAATCTAATTCTTCAATTCCCATTGACTATTTTGTGACGTTAACATGAAATCGAGAGTTTTTAATTGAAGAAATTGGGATTTTTCCGGATATTCATTTTTTATTGAAAAATGGTGATTATGAGTTCTTTTTAACTCCTTTTTTTTAAATGGATTTCACCATTTGGATTCCTATTTACTTTGGTAACTTTTTCGTGTAGTAATATTCAGGTTCCAAAAACTTTTTTCAATATGAAATTTTTGGACTAGTTTGCCCTCTTCATCAAAATTACTTGAATTTAGTATCATTAGTTTTGTACTGCGATTGTGATACTTTATTTGACTAGATTGCGGTGATTTGAATTACTGTGGAAGGGAAAAATGATGGATTTGACTTGATTGAGATTTCTATTGAGGCAAGTGGAATTCTAACCTTTTGTTAAGTATGATTGAACCTTGTATTATCCTATGTGTGTGGGTTTGGATGTTGTGTGGCATGAAATGGGATAGAATTATACTATTATAGGCTTTGATCATGGGATTTCGAATTGGGTAATTGCTAATGTTGTGTATCCTTGACTTGTGAAATATTTGTGAAAGTGTGAATATTTGTGAACATATGAATTATTTGATTTTTGATTGAATTAGCTATTGATTGAAGCAAGTGTTGAACCCTTGATGAGTTCATTGAACTTAGTATTCCCTTTCAATTTGAAACTTGGGGGTTTAGTGAACTATTCTGTTGGATATGATTTGGAAAATGGGAAGGAGGAAGCGATGGCATGTTGTAATGACCATGAAGATCGTTTTTACCATTTTGTCCTTCTCAAAAGTTGCCTTGGATCATTTTGGATGAGTCTAAAAGTCGAATTTTTAAAATCTTATAAAAAGTTGGAGTTTTGTAAAAGAAAGAGTTTTTAAAGGCTTAAGTTTGAAAATTTTGAGTGTTGTATTCATTCTGAGTTCTGAGCGTCAAATTTCGATTTTGTTAATTCTATTAGCCCCGGAATGTCAAAACTGGTCTACGAGAACTTGTAGAACAGAATTCAGAGTTAAAATGAGCTTTTTGGACCTAAAGATGTGTTTTGAGTTGTTTCCGGACACAATGAGATTTTCGGAAGCTCAGATTGAAATTCAAAAAATTCAAGTAGTTCTGAATGTTTAAACTAACGCTAGAAATTGCTTCATTGCAATTTTTAGAGCTTCTGAGAATATTTTGAGTTTTTGAGTCCAAAACTAGTTTAAATGAGCTTTCTCGGATTTCAAGTCAAGGAGGCTTTAAATTCAAATTCTGATATTTTCGTTGGATGCAAAACATCGAGTTTGGTCTAGGAGGACCTTTCGTTTGGTTCCCAGGGCTTTCTGATATTTTATTCCCTTAATAATTTTTGATATTGAGAAATGGGATCCACGTTGGAATAAAACGACCTCCAGTGAGAATTTTGACTACACCATTGAGTCCGGAATATCGTTTCCAATCAAATTTCATATATGAATTGTATTTTTTCAACTCCAGATGAGGCCGAAGCACTGTATTTAAGTTGGAGAGGTTGCTGAAAATACTGAAGCAGCGGGTGACATGGCTCAATTATGCACTGCCACATGGCAGATGCAGTCATAGGGGACGTTTAAATATGGAAAAATTTCTAGATTTTTCAAATTTTTTTCCCAACTTCAAACATCAATTTCTCATTCATTTTTATCTGATTTGGACGATTCAAAAGGGTAACTTATATATCTTTCCGAGAGGAATATCGTGGGAGCTTCAAAAATCAATTTTGGTGCGCCGTTTGTGGTAAATGTTGACGTTTTTCTGCTGTATAATGAAGTTGATTTCAAAATCTTTGACATGCAATTTCTACCTCATATTAGCTCCATTTTTTAAATGGTTTTCTTATCACTTGGGAAACATTTCCATATATAAACATTCAGATTCTGACGACTTTTTTCGACGATGAAATTTTTTAACCATTTTGCCCTTTTCATCCGAATTATTTGATTTTGATGTTATTAGATTCGTTATATGATTATGATCCTATATTTGAATAGATTTTGGTGATTTGGAGTATCGTAGAAAGAGAAAAATTTTGGAATTGACGTAATTCGAGATTTTGTACAAGGCAAGTGGATTCTTTAACCTTTTGTTAAGGATGTTAAACCTCGTATGCTCCATTGTGTATAGCATTGAGTCTTTTGGGGTAGAGATGGATCAATGTAGGGTTTGATTGAAATATATTGAATTGAGTAATTATTCTTATGGTGATATTTGACTTGTGAATTAACTGTGGAGGTATATTATATGTGAAATAGTGAATTATTTGATATTAATGCCGAATTGATACTTATTTTGGTATGTAAATGTTATTGAGGTTGCGAAGGTATTGAGATGTTGAGGATATTGCAATATTTATGATATTGTTCTTTATTGTTGAGATATATGACTCATATGGACATCTTGTGTTCGTTATTTCTATGAACATGATCATTATGTATTTATTATGTGCTTGCTTGATGTTCAAAGAAAAGAAATGAAAAGCCAAAGGAAAATAGTTCCGGCTAGATGTCAAATGAAAATTGTCGAAGAAAATTATTCTGGTAGATACATGGTCAATGTATGGCCCCCATGGATTCTGATGGAGCCATGATTATGATCAGCGAATGTGTACCATAGGACATACATGCATCACTATTATGTTATATTGCATAGCATTATTTACATCTCATGGCTTTCACTTCATCCTATAATGCTCTGACTTGCTATGATTATATGGAGTGTTGTTGAGATTGGTTGTTTATTGTATCATTTGTCTTGTTTATTACTTAGAATGATTAGTTTCTTGGTGTTGATGAAATGACACTTGATGAATTGGTGAGAACTTGATAAATTGTAGAATATTTTCTATGACTTGAAAGTAGAATAATGAGAATCATGCTATTATAACCTTTGATCATAGAATTTTTGGATTGAGTAATTGTGAAGGTTATGAATCCTTCTATTGTAAAATAGTTGTTAGATTGGTAATCCTTTGAGGCCTGATGCTAAGTGATGAATATATCTACATTCTGAAAATTTCTATATGTTGTATACATTGTACTGGGACTTTTTTGAGTGTAAGTTTATAGTTCGGCGGTATGTGGTTGGGTGTTAAGGAGTTACTTGGTTCTTCATTGTCTTACTTTAGGTTAGTTCTATTTGTTTAGTACCCTGTTGTTTGGTGCTTACGCCTTGCTATATTTTTATAGGTTGCGAGCCTGACCTCTCTAGTTAGACTTTTCTCATTGTAGGATTGAGCTTCCGGTTTATCCTTAAGGTAGTTGCTTATGTCTTCAGCAAATCTTTGAGAAATCCATTATTATGTTATGTTCTATTTGAGGACTAGACATTTGAGACAAGTATTTTATTCGAGTATTATGTATTTAAAGGCTTGTGCATGTGACACAAGTTCTGGGATCATTGTAGTTTGGTTCCTTATGATTCTCCAATATATTGGATTATTTATCTTCTGCTTTTATTATCCTTGATGAGTTGGTTAGATTTGGGATGACTCACCTTGGTGGGTTATGTAAGTGTCATCACACCCAAAATTTGGGTTGTGATACATGTATGACATGATATTATGAGCTAATGTCCATCGTTGTTGACTCAAACTTGTGAGATAATATTTTGAAAAGAGCTTATGATGCAATTGTTGATAATGTGAAAGTGCCCATGATGTTCTAACTATTAAGCTTTGTGTTATATTACATTGAATTTGTCTATTGAACGCTTTATGTGAAACGTTGAGCTAAACTGTATATACTGAGATAATGTTGGGAATTGTCTAACTAATTACCGTGAAGTAAGAACTCAAATGATGAATTGTCCTAAGCTATAATGACTAAGAGTAATTGAAAGAGTTGAACTATGTTATATTGTGATTATTATATAATGTATTAAGGATGATTCTAATGGTGAAAAACGATGAAATGGTTGATGAATTATGACTAAATGAAGCAATATGAACATCATTCTTATTTTTATATATGTGAAGGTGATTATTCAACCAAGATGATATGAATTGCTTGATGCTCCATTTGTGACGAAAAGACTATCGAAAATGGTTCCGGCTATTTGATAATGAGTTTGAGATTTGATGATATTGAGTATTAATGCTCATTACTTGTGAATTGATAATGAATTATCCTCATGATATTTGAATTTGAAACTAATCTCCTATATTCTATCATTGTGAGCAATTGATAATGAATTTGTTGAGTACTACTTGTGGGTTAGTGAATTGGATATAATCTTGGAATAGACCGAGCTTTATATCTTGTATATTGTGATACTTGACTTGGATAGATATATTTGTTGTAACGTGGACTCTTGCATGCAATCCTTATTACTATATGTGAATACTATATTATTGTGCTTTCTCGACTAAGTTCCACTAATTCATCATGGGGACTTGCCACACGCCCCATGGCACGAGACATTGATTCATTATGGGGCTTCGTGGCATGAAACATTGATCCATTATGGGGAAAGGCCATACACTCCATGACATAAGATGTTGATTCATTATAGGGACGAGCCTCACGCTCTAGGAAGGTACATGGACAAATATGTCCTTCATTTGTTCCAAACTGTTTATATCAGTGGATATATATCATAAGATAGACATGCATCATGATTATTTGACATTGCATCACATTGTTTACATTTCATGAAATCCATTCAATTTATATCATACACATTCGAAAGTTGTTATATATACTACGTGGGATGTGTTGAATGCCTTAAACCTTGTTTATTATTGAGCTTGAACTATTGAAAGATTATGATATATGTTGATGACTTGAACCTTGTCAATTGTTAAACTTAAGCTTGGTATGTTGTGATGATTGGATTATTGTTATACTATGTTATGAGACTGTAACTATTTACTAATGTATTACTTGACTCTGGAGATCAGCTGACTATTATGAGATAGTAGTTTATAATGTGTGTATATATGTGCATTTTTGTGGTGCCAGGACTTTTCTAAGTGTAGGTGTGTAGTTCGACGTTATGTGGATGGGTGGATAAGAGTGCATGTTTTCTAAAACACCCCTCATTTGTTTCAGAATGCCCCATAATCATAATTTCTATATATCTCAAAATCTGTATGTGATTTTGGAAATCCAACTTCATTCTCTTGATCAGGGGGCAAAATTTAGTGAGAAATGGGTATAACTCGAATTTTAGAAGACCCGTAGCAAAAAATATTTTTCGCTAATTTTATAAATTCCAGTGGCTGTGGGCGCCCAAGCCGCGATGCGCCTAGGGCGCAGACTAGTGTAGTTGGTGTAAACACAATGGTCCGTATCACAGTTGGGGTGCAGACCGGTGCATTTCATGCCCTGCTTTTCCAACTTAGTTCAAGGGAATTGGGGTCATAATCCAATGCCCATTTAATCGCGAAATCTTCAATACTTAGCCATTTTTCAATTTTAGAACTCACAAAACCCTCTTTAAGACCTCTCCAAGACTTTGTCAAATTTCTCATTCAAGTTCAAGGATTTCAAGCTCAATTTTGGAACTCAAGAACCTATCTCAAGCTTCAAAGTTTCCCCAAAGTCAATTTGAAGAAAATCCAAATTTGAGGTATGTGGGTCTTCATCCATGGGTCCTTTCACCCATAGAGCTCAACCTTCCCTTTTTATTAAATTTGCATGATTGCAAGTCGTCTTACTCATGGGCATCTCTTATTATGAACTATGAATGTAGATCATGTTGGGTTTCATCAAGTATTGATTGATTATGCAGGAACATCTATTTTAATCTCATGCCATGAGTTGATTTATATCTATTGAAGTTATGCATGATATTAACTATGAAAACCATGAACTATTGTGAATTTTGAGATACATTTCAAGATACCCTAAATGAGGGTTTTAGTACAATATCGGTGGGTTGATTTGAATTGAGTTTACTCTTCTTGTTTTATTCTTGAGTTGCATGATTTTGAACAAGTATCATGAACCCACCAAGTGTTTGATAAAATTTCATAACAAGAATTCTCAAGTTGCTGAGGAACTATTACATGATTTACAAGTCAAGTGATTTCATGATGATTAAGGGATTTCAAGCATGTATCAAATTCATGAAAAGTATCTATGATTTTACAAGTAATAATTTGAGCCCTATTTCAAAATGTTATCCTCTTGTGAGCTATTCATGTCAAGTTGAGGGATCAAATATGATTATTATTTTACGCTCATATTCAAGTTCAAGTTAAGTTTACTAGAAGAGGTCAAGCATGTAATGAGTTGCTCATGTCATAATTCATGTCTCTTACAAGTTATGCACATTATGATTACACTTATGATTATTTTAAGTATTCCTAGGATTAGACTTAGCACCGATTGAGGCTTAAGATGGGGGCTCGACACAAGGAGTCCTTATATAAAGTCTTTAGTCTCTAAACTATATGCCACCATAGGATGATATTATTTTCCTAAATGGGATTTTCTAGTTAATCCATCTAGTTCATGTTATCATGTTATTATTTTTGGTTTATTTTGGCAAGTAGATCACACTTCGCCGGGGGGTGTCATGCCCGGTCACCTCATCGAGGGGGTTTATGCCTCATCACCTCACCAAGGAGCTATCATACCTTGGATTTCAAGTAGTAAATCACTTGGTCTATGTCGGTTAAGGTCTTCTCCCACATATGTATGATATATTATGCAAGCCAAATGATTTACATGCATGTTTTATTAAAAACATAGATCATACATGTCATATTGAGAATATATTCATTTCCTATATGTACGTATTTTGAATATTATGGCTTATGTCTTTGTTGCATTGCACCTCGCATACTTAGTACATTCCAAGTACTAACACATATTGTATGCCTACATGGCTAGTTCGATTCTTTGAAGAAAGCCTTGGTGAGTCCTCAACTCTGAGGACAAGATATAAATTATTCATGCTATGTTGAAACTTCTTCTTTATGTTGAATACTTATTATCATGAGGGTGAGTCCAAGAAGTATCTTGGCCTCTGCTCCATTCTAAAGTAGAGGTCTCATTGGATACTATGTTGTATTTGCTTATGAGCTTGACTCTTCTTATCTTACTTACGATTATCAAAGACTTCCCTAAGTCCGGCTTTTCTTTTTTTTTTTATAATTGACTCTTGTTATTGTCTCATTTTTGCTTTCGCAATCAAGGATGTGTACATGATATGCTAAGAGGCTTGTTTGGATTGTCTCTAGACTTCCCATTCACTGTGTCACATCTAGGCCATAGGCTTTAGTCAAGACAAGCTTGGTATCGGAGCACTAGGTTGTTAATGATCCTCAAAAATCCAACACACTGTATTAATTAGAGTCTTATTCATGGTTGTGAAGTGTGCCACAACTATGAATAGG
Source organism: Solanum clarkiae (assembly GCA_011800125.2). Lineage (NCBI taxonomy): Eukaryota > Viridiplantae > Streptophyta > Magnoliopsida > Solanales > Solanaceae > Solanum > Solanum clarkiae. Next base: position 10,603 of record JAABOM020061111.1, read on the forward strand.
AGGCTATGAGGCATTATAGGAAATATTTCACTTCTTCATGATCTATGTCGTGCTTTAGGTATAAAGATAAGGCTTTCCCCCCGACGAATGCTCTTTTGCTCTTCTAGACCATGTCGCTCCTAAGAGGAAGACCAAGTGTCATGATCCAAGCCTAGGTCCTAGACATGACACAGCGCATAGGAAACCCGAAGGGACTCCAAGCAAGCCTCTTAACATGTCATTACACAACATTTATTGCAGAAGCAAGTAAATGACATAATAGATTAGAACTAAGGGAAAAAGGGACTAACGCGATGCTTCATAACATAAATATCAAGAACAAGAAAATCAAGGCTCATAGCATAGATACATAACATTTCCAACAACACCTCTAACCATAGAACTTAGCGGGGGCCAAGAGAAGCAACCGGGCTCACCCTCATAGTCAATATATACATAAAAAAAAGATAGTCTCACAATATAACATGAAATCACAAATATCGTCCCCAGAATGGAGGACTCACCAGCAAGCTTGGGAGAAATCTGTAACAGCCTGGCCCCCACACGTGCATATATTGTCCGCTTTGCCAGCCATGGGTCACCCATACGCCCATGCACCAGCGCACAGTTTTGTTTCTCCCAGGTTTCCCCGGGAAAAGGCCTATGCACATGTAAGTTCCAAGCCCCTTCAAATAGCTCAGGAA
>JAABOM020061112.1:0-11285 GCA_011800125.2 Solanum clarkiae
TTCATCATCCTATACATACATTCCTTTTCATCATCATTCCATCATCATTCTATCATCATTTCATCTTCATTTTATCATCATATAGTCATTCATCTCATAAAACATACATTGGACCATCAATTCCTCAAGATTTTCATAATCGGACATTTTATCAAACATTTGGAGGCTGTGTAATGCTAGTTTAGACCATGCAATTCAAGAGTGAAATCATGCAAGAAAAATCAGTGTAAAACCATCAATACATACTTGGTAACACCCTCAAACAATATACATCAATACCCTTAATCAATTCTCACAATAGACTCTTGCTTCATAGCTCCTAACATAGTAAAACGGTCATAATTTCATAAACCCAACATAGTGTGCAGTGATTTTCATAATAGATAGGACCCAATCAACTTTAAATCATGCAATTTTGAGTAAAAAGAGCTTGGGTATCATGGAGGAAAGGAACCCATGGAAGAAAACCATATACCTTAGCTTTGGAGATGAACTTGATGAAGATTGGAGATGGAGACTTGAAGTTTGAAGAAGAACCTTGAGATCCAGAAAGGGTGTTGAGTCTTGAGTTTAGGAGTGAAAAATTTGGCTAAGTGTTTGAGTGAGTATTGGGGAATGTTTAGGATGACATAAGGGTGAAAAATGGTTTAGTTTAGGCATTTTCTTGTTTGGAAACACTTAGGGCCAAGACTTAAAAGTCTTGGACCGAGTTTAAAAAAAAGGCCATTTTTTGTACTGTGGTGTGTTGCAGAAGCGATGCGCATTTGTCACTAGAAATTGCATTCTTGAAATTTCATAATTGCTAATCTTTCGCTCTTAAGTCGGGATTGGACCCTTTTCATCCTAATTTTGACCCCCTGAACAAGAATATAAAGTCGGATTTTTGATATTGCTAACAGATTTTGAGATATATGGAAATTATAATTTCAGGCACTTCCGAGACACATTTTCGAGCACTTTTTGGGGTTGTTTCAGTTATAGCTTTAAAATAAATTAAATAGAAAAGAATAAAGTGAACTAATGATAATAACATGGGGTTGGTGAAAACAATAAATAATTGTGTTATGTGGAGTGGGACAACTTAAAATTCTTACACATTTGCCCCGCAACTGCCCTGCCTCATTTGCGATCACTAATGGGAAGGGAGATTTTGGGGTGTGGGAGGATCATGGTGGTTGAGAAGGAAAGGATATAGATCTTGTTTGGTAGTTGCTTTGAAAATGAGTTATGTATAAGTATTAAATTTAATATGTATTAGTAATATCACATTAAACTGTCTGCGCTTCTTTCAATTGTGAAGTAGAAGTTAGTCAATGCAACTTTCGACGCTCATCATGAGTCATCCGGAAACAGTTTCGCTATGTTTTTAAACATAGGGGTCAGGCTGTGTACATTCGACCCCCTTTACCCCAAAATGGGCGGGAGCCTTTGAGGCATTGGGGTAATGTTGTTGTTGTAATATTACATTTGATAGTTGGTTAAGAGGTAAGTTATTGTATAATTTACATAAATCACATATAGTAAAGAGATGATTATAATTTTTCCTACTTTTACACTATGTACATAAATCCCTTAAAAATTTGGTAGTCTGGATACTTTAATTACTTTAACGTCGGATACTTTAATTTCTACTTCTGTTGAGTTAAAAAAGAAACAAAACATATAATTCAATTTTCAGTTCCACGAATCATGCTGCATTAATTAATAATGAGTGCATATTTATTGCCGCTAAAAGTTGTTTTCGTTGTCTTGTTTTTGTGCATATGTATGTTGATAATATTGTATTGATGTCGCTAATGAATTTTTATGCAGAGAAATAGCAAGTCCAGTGAGGGATGAGCTTGAAATGTATATGACAGGTGAGACTGTTTCAACAGACTTAAAATTAATCAAACAAACTTGTTAAGAAACACTGATTCCTCACCATAAATATATCAAGAAATTGTTGAAAGATTTGATAAGGACAACCCAAAGCACATATATACACTTGTTATCACAACACTAGGTTTGGCATGCATGAAATTAAATTTATAGAAAGCTTGAGGAAGAGGAATTATTGGATCCATGTCGTAGTAGACATCAATATTATTGTAATGTAGGATTTTGTGTTAGATTTTAATCATATCCTATAAGGAATCACAAATGAGAGTAGTTAAAAAAGGATCTTGAGATTAAGTAACAACTAGAAGACTTAATATTGTATGTGGTTGTATACCTATTTATTGTGACAACAAATTAGTGCCATAAACATAGCAAAGAACCAGGTCCATAACAAATATTTAAATAATATCTCATATGGATGAATTGGACGGATTGAATTTGATTTTGTCATTCCAAAAAGAACTAAATATATAAACACTAATCATGGAAATATTGCATAAATACACGATTTATTTTACCATATTCTCTACCATTTGAAAAATTACAGAATTTCCTACTCCTATTTCTCGGCACATCACTGTACACGATGTGTCAGTTTGATACATAACTTTATGCGATGTATCGATTGGGTACATCACTTATTGATGTATCAGGAGTCAGATACATCATTAGGGGTGTACACCGGTCAGTTCGATTTTATATATTATTGGTCTGATTTATCGTTTTTCAATTTTTAAATATGCTAAACCAATAAGAAATTAATAAAATATTTTTTATCGATTTTCGGTTTATTGATTTCAAGTCCTTAATTAACAGTTCAATTTTTGATTTATTTGATAAGAATGATAATGAGAATTTGCATTAATAAAAGGCAGATGGAGTACGATGTGTAATGTCCAGTAAAATTATCAAAATACCCATAGAGGAGAGATGTGCGCAGAACGCATATTCCCATGTGCCAATGAAAAGTTCAAGACCGAATTTACAATCAGCATGAATAATTGAGTGAGAAAATGGTCTTGGTTGATTTTTAGAACAATCGGATCAAAAAATAATTTTTTGATCCGAAAATCAAAAACAATTTGATGTGTGACAGAGGCGCGACACGCCCCTGTCGTGGACGCAGACTTAAATTTTTTCAAATTATTTCGACGGGATTGGAAAAACTCATTCCAAAAAGTTTTAGAAAAAAATACATATCTGCTCGCCTAGTCTGCGTCGCGGACTGGGCTATTCCAAAGTGAAAATTTTTCTTTTTTCGTGAGGGGCATTTTAGACTTTTTTCAATCCCTTATAAACTTATACCATGATTAAATAAGTTATTTTTAGTTGAAAAAGGGTTTTGTAAACCCCATTCTAAAGCCTCCAAACGCACAAAACTAGACTAGAATTAATGAAAGGAGATAGAGGAGCGGGGGTTCTTGAGGTCAAGGTTGAGTCATTTTTCAACTTCAGGTATGCAAGGCTACCTAAAACGTTGGATTATGTTCATCTACATGCCCCTTTGTCTACTGAGTTAAGATTATGTGTATTAATTGCATGTTGTAAATCCTGTGATTCTTGAGTTCTAAATTCTTGTACATGTTCAAGCTTTCATAAATATATTTAAGTCAATTTATGAGTTGCATCATTATTACCATGAACTATGAATGTTATTCGAATGCTTGATACCCTAGCCCCAAACAAAGTATTTTCTTTGCTTACTGACTAAATTTAAATTATGAATCTAACCTTCTAGACGAAGTAAGTTGAACCTGAGAAGTATGTTTTCTTGTTTCATATATGCATGTAATGAATACCTATTATGTCTTACATGTTGAGCATGGGTGATATAATGTTACTTGACCGTACTTTGTGAGAGTCTTGCATGATGTGAATTAGAGTGTTGCGTTGCATTATTTTGAGTTCCTATTTTGAGTTATGGAGCTAATTGAGAAAGCTGATGTTGAGTTGATTGAGATGAGTTTGAGTTGATGTACATGAGCATATTTTAGTCTTTGAAGGAGTATTGAGAACCGAGTTGGGTGAGGAGACTCACCCCAGAACTACGTCGCCAACGTAGGATGGTCGTACAGGTTAATTCTGGCGGCCCATGTCCCAATAGATGGACAATCTCTTAGGATCTGAGAGAGAGAGAGAGGTAGAGGTTGAATCCTATTTGTTGACAAGTTTAGGACGGGGGTGGCAACGACATCGGTATCATTGTACATCACAAAAAATCATGGTGGTGGAGAGTTAAGTCGGTTAAAGAAACTTCCAAGCAACACTTGAATTGAGCATATCATGATTTTTGAATTGAATCTAATTCTAAAGCATGATTTTGAACTTTAAACTTGCATCATTTATTTGAGTTGAGATATGAGATGAGGAGTTGAATCTCGAGTTGAGTTTGTTGATTGAGTTTGAGCCTTACCTATCTCTTAAGTCATTTTACATACCATATATTCCACGTACTACTGCCACTTGGTGTTGTATCATTTTATGATGCAGATACAAGTGATGGAGGATTTCAACAGGCGCACTATTAAGGTTCAGAGTTTTTGAATTCCAGAGTTGGTGAGCCCTCCTTGCTATCCAACGGCGCCTTTCTTTTATTTTCATTAGTTACTTCTATTTTCTCTGAGTTGGGTAGCCACGGCTTGTCATAGTACCATCTAGACATTTAGAGTAGAGGCTTCATAGACCCTGAGTAGAGTATTGTTGAGTATTACATTTTTTCTAGACTTGATCTATTTTGGAGACTACTTATGACATCTTTGTCCTTTTCTTAATGCTTTTACTTAGTATTCTTCCGTTGTTGAGTAAGATGTGATGATGAGACCAGGTAGTTCTCTTGGGGAATCATCAATGATTCTTCAAGTGTCGTCCACTCCAAGGGTACCCTCCTGGAGTGTGACACGAAGACTATGTCTACAAACTTGCAAAAGCTATAATTAGTTAGTTACAAACTAAAATACTAAAATGGATAACTAATCACTTAAATATTGTAAAGATTAAAATATGTAAAGTATTGCTATAGTGTTCTTTTACTATTCAATTAATAATATTTAATATTTATGAAGGGGTAAAGTGGTAAATACTATTATATTCTTATTGGGTTATCGATTTACCCATAGCCCAATAGTAAAAATCAATATTGAACCGATAACCCAATAATATTTTTTTAAACCATTAAATACCAAATAACCTAATAACCCAATAACAATAAATCATTAATTCTTTTATCAGTTCGATTTATCAGTCGGTTCGATTTTTGCACACCCCTATACATCATTTTATCTGATGTATCAGTCGGATACATCATTTTACTTGATTTATCGGGACATACATGATTTATCTGAATTCTACTAAATTTATAAAATTTTTGTAATTGAAAAAGAATAGATATAGGGTGTAATCAGTTCTTAATAATATGAGATTTGTGTAATCCCTACTAAACGGAATATTGTGTGTAAGAATTAGTGTATCAATTAAAATTTTTGAAATAAATTCATCCAGTAAAAGTTTTGATAAAAGATTTATTTTTTAAAGTTCAAAAAATAAATGAATTTGAATTTTAACATTCATTTCTCTTACGTTATGGGTGCTTGCAAGTTACATGAATTCTTTTTTGAATTCATGAACCTAAATTAAATATTATTTTAATTAAAGACTTTTCTTACAAAACTCTTATCCTATAAATAGCGTTGTTTTTATTTGAAAATATATCACCCAACAAGTGTCAAAACACTTTCCCTTGAAAAGTACTTGAGAGACATTAATCAAAAAGTGAAATCACCGATTCAAGAATAGAAGAGCAACATTCTTGAATGGTACTTGTTTGTGGCTTAGTTGAATCCCGGAGATAGAGTTATCATTTGTTCTTCCATTTACTCGTGGGAGAGACTCCAACTATCTTCAAGAAACGTATTAACGTGCCTCTAAGACAACCAAGTTCTTTTTTAGACTTTCTTGTACTATCATCATTCTTGTTATAATAACTTGAAGATAGTTGTCTCTATGATATCCACATCTATATCTAATAATATTCCATCCTTGCCTAGTCCTAATTTTGAAATATTTGATGGAAAAGACTTTTCTAGATGATGTGGAAAGATGGAATTCTTTTTAAGACAATTGAAGTTGGCATACGTTCTTGAGGAACCTTGTCCAAAGGATCCAAATTCTGAGGTAGCAACTGATGAGGCTGCTTTGATTAAAGAACAAATTGCCAAGTGGCAAGATGATGATTATTTATGAAAGAATTATATTCTTGGAGGAGTATCTAACAAATACTATGATCAATAATATATCAAGTTCAAATTTCCTAAGGATATTTGGGACAATCTTTAAGCTATCTATTTGGCAAAAGAGGCAAGTTCTAAGAAATTTCTTGTTTCAAATTATGTGGAGATCAAAATGGTTGATGAAAAGGCAATCACTGAACAAGTACAAGAGTTTCAACTTATAGCTAATAAAATTGCCATATCAGGAATTACTCTTGATGAAAACCTTCATGTTGGTACTATTGTCTCAAAACTTCCTTCGTCTTGGAAAGAGTATAGAAGTAAACTCTTGCACAAGAAGGAAGATTTGACTCTTGAACAATTATTGCAACACTTGCAAATTGAACAAGAGACACGATATTATGACAATAATACTTTGAAGGAACCCATCATGGAAGCTCATGTTATTGAAGAAAAATCCACCAAGAAAGAACCTGACTATAAGAAACTATCAAAGCTAAAGAAGAATGTGCATTCTAAGCATAATAATTTTAAACCGGATGAATGTTATCATTGTCGCAAAATTGGCCATTATGCACGTGATTGTAAAATTCTTAAAGCTGAAAAGAAAAAAAGATAAAAAAAATAATAAAAAGAATGAACTTGTGGCGATGGTCACAAAAGCTTTTGTAGCCGGAGATCAAGTGGAATGGTGGATAGACACTGGTGCAACTCGTCATATGTAAGGTGATCAAAATAGTTTCACTACCTACAAATTAGTAGGGGATAATAAAATGTTATATATGGAAAACTCGTCCTCTGCTAAGGTTGTGGGAAAAGGAATAGTTGAATTGAGATTCACTTCTGGGAAGATGGTCACATTGATGGACATGTTGCACGTTCCTGATATTCGAAAGAACTTGGCATCAGGTACGCTTCTTTCGAAGCATGGTTTTGAAATGATTTTTGAGGAAGATAAATTTATTTTGTCTAAAATGGCATGTTTGTTGGAAAAGGTTATGCTACAAATGGTATGTTCAAACTCAATATTGAAAATGATAATATTTCTTCTTATGTTGTGGAGTCTCTAGACTTAAAGCATGAATGTCTTGGTCATGTGAATTATAGATCAATTCAACTTATGGTGAATAATGGATTAATTAAAGATTGTGGAAGGGATCATACTACTAAGTGTCTTACTTGTAGTAAGTGCAAAATAACAAAAAAGCCTTTTAAGACTATTGAAGGGATATCCACACCTTTAAAATTAATCCACATTGATATTTGTGAGATGAATTGTTTATCACGTCATGAAAAGAGATATTTTATCACTTTCATTGACGTTTACTCAAGGTATACGCATGTTTTTCCATTGAAAACAAAAGATGAGGCATTTGAGGCTTTTAAAACATATAAAGCAGAAGTTGAAAATAAATTGTGTCTGATGATAAAATCAATTAGATTTGATAGAGGTAGAGAGTATTTAAAATCTGATTTTATTAATCCTTGTGAAAAGGAAGGCATTGAGAAACAATTGACCATGTCTTATACAACACAATAAAATGGTGCTGCAAAAAGAAAAAATAGAACTTTCATACAAATGGTTAATTCTATGATTTACGGATCTGGTATAACTGGAAATCTATGGACTGAAGACTTATTGTCAGCATGTCGTATTTTGAATCGAATTACTTCCAAGAAACATAATGTTTCTCCTTATGAACTTTGGAAGAATCAAAACCAAATATAAATTACTTTAAAGTATGGAGTTGTTTAGCTCATGTTAAATTATCAGATCAACATACTACTAAGATTGGCTATAGAGGAATAGATTGTGTGTTTATTGGTTATTCACAAACCAGCAAGGCTTGTAGATTCTTAAATCTTGAGACTTCAAGCCCTCACACAATTATTGAATCATTGCGTGCTAACTTTTTTGAGAATATATTTCCTAAGAAGAAGGAATCTATAGATCAAGATGCAAATTTTTCTATATCTTCTCTTAAAAGGAAAATGGTTGAACCATTAGAAGAAAGCCAACCAAGACATAGTGCAAGATTAGCTAAACCTAGAGACTTTGGACCTGATTTTCAAAATAAAGAACCTAAAAGTCATGCTGAAGCAATGTCTTCACCATGATGCTCTTTACTAGCGTGAATCTATTGATGGTAAAATACATTCTATCTTGTCAAATAATACCTAGATTACATCAAATCTTCTTCTTTGATGTAAGCCAATTCGTTTCAAATGGATTTTCAGGAAGAAAATAAAATTAGATGTTAATTTAGATAAGTACAAAGCTCGCTTGGTTGCTAAAGGATTTATTCAAATGAAAAATGTTGATTATTTTGATACTTTTGCACCTGCAGCTCAGATGACCTTTATTCGACTCTTGATTGCTGTAGCAGCAGTTTGTGGCCTTGTAATTCATCAAATGGATATGAAGACTGCATTTTTAAATGAAAATCTAGATGAAGAAGTTTACATGAAACAACCAGAAGGATATGTCATTCCTGGTCAAGAGCATAAAGTTTGTAAGCTTCTTAAATCTCTTTATAGATTAAAACAGGATCCAAAGCAATGCTAATGAGAAATTTAGAAATGTTATGATTTATAATAGCTACATAATCAATGGAGGTGATGTCTACATATTTAGTAAATTTCAAGAAAATTCTAGTGTTATAATTTGTCTTTATGTAGATGTCATGTTGATCTTTGGAACCAATATTGATAGAGTCAAAGAATAAAATCATTTCTTACTTCTCAATTTGAAATGAAAGACCTTGGAGAATCTGATGTGATTTTGGGCATTAAAATCATAAGATTAGCAAATGGTTCACTCTTACTCAATCGAGGTATATCGAGAAGTTTCTCAAGAGGTTTCATCACTTTGATGACACACCTGTTCCTACACCATTTGATATAAGTATCAAGCTAGTACGGAATTCTGGTGATGTTCTTGATCAATTGACATATTCTCAAATAGTTGGGAGTCTTATGTATGCCATGTATTGTACCAGGCCAGATATTACTTATGCAATAGGAACTCTGAGCAAGTTTACTAGTAACCTTGGAATTGAACATTGGAATGCTTCGATTCGTGTTTTAAGATATTTGAAGGGAACAATTAATGTTGGCCTACATTATTCTACCTTTTCAGCAGTTCTTGAAGGCTATAGTGATGCTACTTGTAATTTTGATCCGAATGACTCTAAGTCCATTACTTCTTGGATTTTTACTTTGGCTGGAGTAGTAATATCCTGGAAATCAAAGAAGCAGACATGTATTACTCATTCAACTATGGAGTCAGAATTTATAGTTATGTCTTTTGATGGAGAAAAAGCTAATTGGCTGCGAAGTATACTAATTGATATGCCATTATGGAGTAAGCCAATTCCACCTTTGACTATCTATTGTAATAATCAAGTTGCTATATTTCAGGCTTCAAGTGATTATTACAATGGAAAATCGAGACAAGTTCATCTCAAACACAATCATGTAAGAAGATTATTGGAGGAAGGCGTAATGTCACTCTAACATTTGAAGTGCAGATGTAATTTGGCAGATCATTTGTCTAAAGGGTTAGGCGAAGAGTTAGTGGGGAAACTTGTAATGGGATAGGAATAAAGCTTGTTATAAATTAGTTATACTTTATGGTTATAGTGACTCTACCTAATGATATAATCTTGGGTTCAAAGGGAAAAATAAGTAAAGTTACAACTGTGAAGCACATCAATAAAATTCTCACTTCTTTAAAGAAAAATAAGGAGACGTGCATGATTGAGATTGTATTCTCTTAATAAGTCTATAAACCGATTTCGGTTGGAGTGTGTAGGAATACTTTTGATAGATTTATTGATACTTTGCTGTAAAGGAGGATGAGATTAATTTCTCTTAATGAAATTCAGAAACTATTTGGTTGGAGTATGCAAAGTTACTCTTGATGAATTCACCGTACTAAGTGCGAACTGGAGGCTGCTTCAATAAGATTTTTAACAGAAAAATCTTAAAACACTTAGATAAAAGGATTCAGGACACATGGTCGTAAGGTGTCAAAGGATTTTGATTTTCACCAGAATATAGTAACATGTGTGGAGTACTTTTCTACTTCATTCAATGAACCACTTAGTTCAAGATAGTTCACTAAGTAGTCAATGATTTAGAAAATCTTCACTAGCTAATGATTCAAGTCCAAAAGACACCATTATTGATGCATGTTGCTAGATTAATGTCTCAAAATATGTTTTTGATTTTTCAAATGATAAAAGTTTCTTGAAACAAGTGGGGGATTGTAAGAATTAGTGTTTCAATTAATTTTTGAAATAAATTCATTCGGTAAAAGTTTTGATAAAAGTTTTATTTTTTTTAAAGTTCACAAAATACACGAATATGAATTTTATCAATCATTTCTCTTGCGTTATGGGTGCTTGCAAGTTACATGAATTTCTTTTTGAATTCATGAACCTAAATTAAATATTATCTTAATTAAAGACTTTTCTTTCAAAACCCTTATCCTATAAATAGTGTGGTTTTTCTTTGAAAAGATATCACTTCAGCAAGTATCAAAACACTTTCCCTTGAAAAATACTTGAGAGATATTAATCAAAAGGTGAAATCACCGATTAAAGAATAGAAGAGCAACATTCTTGAATGGTACTTGTTATGTGGCTTAGTTGAATACCGAAGATAAAGTTGTCATTTATTCTTCCGTTTGCTCGTGGGAGAGAACTATCTTCAAGAAATGTATTAACGTGTCTCTAAGCCAACCAAGTTCTTACTTAGAATTTCTTGTACTATCATCATTCTTTTTTTAACATTGTGTTCCATTCCGGGTACCACAAATATTTATGTGTTTCTTGATTGTAATTTTCTTCATTGAAAACTTTAAAGATATAATTCATAAAGCCTCAAATTTTGAATTAATCTATAAATTTTTATAGGTCTTACTCGTTGCATAACATTAATTAGTCAGACCAATATACATACACACATAACTATCCTCTTCGTTCAAGCTTAGCTAACCACACAATTTTGAGCATGCATGGCTATATTCTAAAATACATGTATGCATGGATGTGGTCATGTGGAACAAAGTGCACAACCAAGAATCTAATCATTCACGTCACAAATTGACAAATATAAATATAGAAAAATATAATATTCAATTAAAAACAAACACATTATCATTATGGTTGTTCG
>JAABOM020061113.1:0-11283 GCA_011800125.2 Solanum clarkiae
CTGACGCACAAGCTAGAGAGCCACCTTCTTAGGATCTCTGCCTACCATTGAAGTGCTCCCTTTGCCTCAGGAGCAGAATTTTGGTATATACATGTACACTTATTTCCTGTATTTCGCATTTATGTATATTCGAGGGTATGACGGGGCCCTTTCCCGTCCTAGGATCCAGTTCGTATGTGTAGAGGTCTGTGGATACATGTGGGTATGGGATATTGCATGTGGTATGACTATGTATGTATGATACATTTGTTGGGCGGTTCTACCGCGGCGGTGACCTTGTCGGCCCGCATATGTATGTGTATGGATATTTGCCGTATGCTAGGGTACCATTTGCAGGTGTGGTTAGTCAGTAAAACAGAGGAAACTCTGCCCAAATTTTGGTAGATTCCTTAGCTATTATACATGGAAATCCGATTTAGTGTTTGTCTGGGTGCCCAATCGGCACTAATCACGGTCCCTGGGTTGGGTCGTGACATGATCATTAATTTAGGATACAAAATTTCATTTAAAAGAAATTAAACGAGAACTCAAGACAAGATCCAAGAATTTAAAGCAATTATTCAAGAACTTTCAAGAAAATTATAAATCAAGACTTCTAGACATGAAACTTTTATCCTAACTCTACATTGACACATGGAAGATCAATTTCATGCTTTTGGGTAACCTTTACATACCTAGGAATGGAGATTTTCTTCAAGAATTGGAGAACTTCTCTGTAACCATGCCCCGAGCCTACATCCTAGACATGGCCAGCACTTGGAAACCATTTTTGGTCCCAAGAGAACCACTTGGCCCGGCTAACTTACTCAGCGAAAGACAATAATATTGTAATGAACTAGAATGGACTCAAATTTCATGAACTTAAAGAATACAATGACAAAGTATACAACGTAACATAAAAGCTTTCAAAGAAATAACTTGAAACAGTGTCTTTCTACTCTACGAAGCCTCTAAAGTACTGACTCTAAAATAAGGCACCAGAGAAGACTCACAGGTAACTCAACAAAATTAAATACAAATAAATGGAAACTCCTGAGCTCCTCTGGATGCTAAGAAGTCTCACCGACCGCTGATAGGGACTGTCCTACTGATCAGCTTCTATCATAGACACTGGCAGTTGTATCATGCTATGATGCAGTGCCAAAGTCGTTAGTACATTGAATGTACTATATGTAAGATGGCCAAAACGTAATAAAAGTAGAATACTTACTTTAAAACTGCACCTAGAGATAGTTTCACTAACAAAATATGACATGCATATGAAATATACATATATATTCTTAGACTTTTCAGAAGTGCAACTCAACATAAGAGGAACATTTACATTAACACTTTAACGAACATAGCTAAATATATATATAAAACATGGTACTCAAAACTTAGTTCTGTACTTGGCTCAACTTCATAAAATATGCAGCATAAATAAAGAAAATACTTGAATAAGGAAATACTGAATCTCAACTAAGTTGAATAAAAATCTTTACTTCTTGGGGAGTTTTTCTAACCGACAATAATCAGTATGAGCTTCGTGATGATACATCATCTTGCCCATGCTGCCAGAGTTGTCCCATACTTTGCCTGGGTAGGGGACAAAGAAATAGGGGAGTGGATCCATCCCAAAAGTGGACCATTTCAGTGGCTAAAGAGGAAGATACTGCAGTACAATCCTATCCTATGTTGGCTATATAATTTATGAGTTTGAGTAATTTATTCTACTCTCACCCATATCGATGCTCAATACTACTCCCAAAATACCTTATATTAGCTCATACTTAAAAGATCATAAATTCTTGAAATTTGGCTTTCTTGGGACTTAGCCCAACTTACTACTTACTTTACTCATTAACTTCTTTTAACTTTACTAAAACTACTATCTTTCATGTACTTTCAAAAATACTAGATTTCTCAACTAAAGTACCAAGAAACTTTCAAGAAAATCATTCCTTAACATATAATGTACTCAGCTAAAATGCAAGAATCATTCAAGAAATGAATTGTTTAACTTGTTTTGAACTATAAGCTTTACGGGTGTTCATGAAACCCATGTAAATTTACAGGAAATCATTTATGACTTAAAACTCTAGGAGTCAATACTTTTATAACAATTAAAGAATCAATGTTCATCATTGTTAAATCAAGAATCTATGCATACGTAAAGAAATTTACTAAACTTACAAGATTTTCATTAAAGTAATCTAAACCAAGACTTGAGACTTCTGGGATGAAAACTAGGTTATACTTTTTTAAATATTCTAAAAATAATAATTTTAGACTAACCTCACATACCTAGGAAAAGAATTCTTGAAGAATGGGAAAAAGAAATTCTTGAGCCTTACTATGAATCTTGATTTTTCTTATACTTGAGTTCTTGAGAGGGTTTTCTGATGAATGAAGGTGTAAAATAGGCGTCTAGGGCTTAAATACGACTTAAAACTAATTAGGTTAGGGTTAAGGGTGTGGGAAAGGCCAAAATTGTCCTCCCCAACTAAACAAAAAAAATTAATTAGATTTGTACGGGTACGCGTCACGCACCTGTGTTGTTTTCCTAATTTTCGTAAAGTTTTCAATTTATGTTAAAATTTTGAAAAAGAACAAGTGTGATTCCGCATCATTTCCACATCGCGGAAGGGGCATAGAATGCTCACTATTTTTTATTCTCTTTAGAAATATAATTCACGTTTTTCGGGTTAAAGCCGAGTCGAGACCATTTTTCGACTTGGTTTTTTGCACTGATCACAAATTTGGTCTCGGATTTGCAAATAGGGCACACTAAGACATGTCACGGGCAATGTAAATTCTAGGGGTATTTTCATCTTTTCACAGGGTGTTACAATATCTCCCCCGTGATGAATGATGAGGATGCTACAGTAATGGGGCACAAATAAACTCAAGACTCGTGGCGATACTCACTAACTCAAACTTTCAATCCCCTCATCAACCTTAATAGTCTCTATTCGGACTCAGGAACATACATATCAAGAACTTACTTACTCGAATACTCCAAATCATGTGTGAGCAATGACTCAAGAGTGGAAAACTCAGGTCTATCAACTTAAGCATATAACTCTTACTCAGTTTCCATCTTACCACCTCCTCTTCTTCCGTTCAAGCCTACTTCTAAGCCTCAAGGCGCTACTCACGAGATAATTGCCTTCAGGACATTCCTCCATACTCATTCTCTAAATTCTTAAGGGGCTTTCTTTAAAATCACTAGTCATCCTCACTACCATGCTCTTTTCCTCGAGTTCTACCCTTCATTAACCGAAGCTTACAACTCTCAAAATCTATTACACACTCCCATCATCTTCATGCCTAACTCAAGGCCATAAAGTGCTACCCGCAAGATGATCACACTTATGCTAATCTAACCCATATGGATTAGGTTCTGCTCTTCCATAGAGGCTTCCTTATAAAGAATACCATTCCCATATAGCTACTTGGAATCCTTTGTAAAAGTCACGAGTAGTCCACATCCATCACTCATTTAGCAACAGTCACATAACAAAGCTTATCCTTCTAATCACTTCATAGCTTCTTAGAGGTCCATGTTACTTAGAACTCTTCAAACTTATGCTAGAACCTCTATACACACAATCTCATTAACTCCTATTAGGAGGCATACCAATCTATCCTTACTGGTTTGTTACATACTACTAGGTCTCATCTTTATCTGTAACCTTAAATGAAATAGGCGTACTATAATCTTCACCTATTCCCTTTCATCTGCCTCAACTCATCAACTATTCTCATCACTATCGATACCGAAGACAAAATTTCTAGGAGGGCTTAGAGTATAATATCGTAAGCACGATTCTTTCAGAAAATCCGATATGAGGACATTCATAACATGATGTGATGCCACTAAGGGCTCACCACAAGTTTATGGAACTGTGTATACTGGAAAGCTCAAGTCTTGTCTTGGGTAACCAAAAAGGCTGGAAACCATTAGTTCATGAGATAAGATCAGAGTTGTTGAATGAAGTGATCACTTCTCACTTTAAAAGCTGAACATGAACACGTATTAATATAGAGTGAATGAGTCTGAATCATGGACATCGTGACCTTGCACAGATATGAATAAAGCATCATTACAATGAAGTATAAGAAATATGAAATAGGAAAGCATTGACGCCTCGTTCTGATCAACTTATCACTATCAAAAGCTCAAGGTGTGCCTTGGCTCATTATCTAAACATCTTCCCCTTAGCTCAAAGGTCACCTCTCTAAGTCCATGAACTGATTCTCTTTACTATGCTATAAGCTCAACCCTCTAGACGATTGGAGCACCACTATGTACAAAATGCGCATATCCTCCTTTTACTTACTACTCAAGGACATGAAACTGTTGCTAAACATTCTCCTGAGGTACCAGCTTCTAACATTTTTCTATTGGTATAGGCATCTTCAATTTCTTACTACTCTTATCGGCACAACATTCGCTTTCTAGGACATATGATCTTATATCTCCCTTTTTTGGTCTGCTAGCACTCATCTTCTATGTTCTCTTACATTTGGACTGAAGGAAGCCTAAACTACCACAGAGATCTCCTTATTACCTATGACTATACTCCTTGGACTCAGCTCGTAAGGGTAGTAGATAAGGTCTACATTAGCTTACTCCACCTTGACAACTCCATTATACTATCCAGATTGTTATAGTAGTCATCACTTGGAGCTTCATATAGCTTTACTCTATCCTGGCTACCCCTCTTAAGCCTCTTGCTATCTCACGAGCTATCCTCCATCCATTATTCCTACCAAGGGGCACCTACACCATCTCGTACATAATATTCCTGGAAGGTCAACATCCTAATCCCGAACATACACTATGGGAAGCCTCTTAAAGTAATTCCCCAATACAGGCTATCACTATAATAACGTTATCTACCTTGTCACATGACTCCTCATAATTTAAGCTCAAGGTCTAGTACAAACATGGGCATTACACTCTCTTGTCTATCACACCTGCTCGTAACTACTAGGTAAAATTTTAGAAACCCAGGCCTACTAAAACCTTATAGCATGTACTTAGTCAACATGTCTCTCACTCATAGCCTGGCTTAGATATACATCTTAGGCTCTCTTCTTATCTAATGACTTAGTCCCAATTCACTATTTTCATCTAAGGATCACGTACCATGTTCTTGTGACATCATACTTCTTTCAAGTCAACAACTTAATTTCTCGCTCATGTTATGTCAAGCCTACTAGGCCAAACCTCCCACTAATGGTGTCACTCTCATCCTGTTGTCTCCTATTCGCATGATACTCACTTAAGGTTTAAGCTTAAGGTTCAATACTAAACACATGCATCCATGCTTCTTACATACAGATATACTTTAGTAACTCTAAACTACCAGATAAGGTCAAGAATTGTTAGATCACCAAACCTCATGATAAGAATTAATCCTACAGATCATGGTCTGTCTAAGTATAATCTATCATCATACTCCTTTTTCATAAGTTAGATAATAACCACTCATCAATTATACCTCCTTACTTAGCTAAGCTCATAACTCTATAAATCTCACATGACTCTTCTTTTTCACAATCATGAGCCTATCATAGGTCCACTACGTTATGCCCTCTGTTCTTATATTCAGCACATATACTTACCATTCACTAACACAATGCTACTTCAAGATCAACTCCTTTCATATTCGAGTGTGCACCATCTTATACTAACTAACAACTCTTTTCTACCTTATCATGAAGGCTAGGGAATATTAACTATCCTTTAACCTAACTTAGAAGGGTCTCGGATTTTCATCATATGACTCTTAGCTACCAACTTCAAGCAATTTCTGTTCTCACTCTTCATGGTTCCTACATCTTCCTAGCTCTAGGATTATTCCTTCACATGGTCTAAAAAGGACTTAAATCCCTTTCTCTCAAGGGGAGACGATACTACTAAGTATTAGAGACATAACTTTACTTTTCTCTCAAGAATAACATCTACAGAATGATAGATGGAACATGGTCAGGAAAAACATCATATCTTGCTCTAACTCAAGCGCACGATTCATATGAATAAGAGTGCAATATTATGGATAGGTAACTCAAGCACACTAGTTGGCTCATCTCAAGCCTAGTGTACTCTCTTTGCTTTCTGAATACTCTATCTGAAGGGAACTCAACAACAAGGATCTGGGATCTTCTATTCCATCCACCTTAATTTATGAGAGGTAGTCGAACGAATCTGGAAACCGCACGAATATAGACAAGTTTTCTTAGAAAGTAACTTTATTACACGATCTAGAGCATGAAAGAAGGGAAACTTTTCTTAGATGTCCATAGTCCCTCATTTATACAGGTGGGGCACTCACAACCATAAATAAGACTCTACGGACATAGCTTCGAAGATACCCTCAGACACTTGAACTCTGTGCTCTGATACCAAATTTTTCATGCCCCGAGCCTACACCCTGGACGTGGCCGGCACTCAGAAACTATTTTTGGTCCCATGCGAAACACTTGGCCTCGATAACTTACTCAGCGGAAGACAATAATACTATAATGAACTAGAATGGACTCAAATTTCATGAACTTAAAGAATACAATGACAAAGTATACAACTTAACATAAAAGCTTTCAAAGATATAACTTGAAACAGTATATTTCTAGTCTACGAAGCCTCTAAAGTACTTTCTCTGAAATAAGGCACCGGAAAGACTCACAGGTACCTCAACAAAATTAAATACAAATAAATGGAAACTCCTGAGCTCCTCTGGATGCTAAGAAGTCTCATTGACCACTGATGGGGACATTCCCACTGATCAGCGGCTATCATAGACACCTGCGGCTGCATCATGATATGATACAGTGCTAAAGGCGTCGGTACATGGAATGTACAGTATGTAAGATGGCCAAAACATAATAAAAGTAGAATACTTATTTTAAAACTGCACCTGAAGATAACTTAACTAATAAAATAGGTCATGTATATGAAATATACATATATATTATTGAACTTGTCAGAAGTACAACTCAACATAAGAGGAACATTTACATTAACACTTTAACGAACATAGCTTAATATATATAAACATGGTACTCAAAACTTAGTTTTGTACTTGGATCAATTCAATAACTATGCAGCATAAATAAAAGAAAATACTAAATCTCAACTAAGCAGAATAAAAATCTTTAATTCTTGGGGAGTTTCTCTAATCGACAACCATCACTATGAGCTTCATGATGATACAACGTCTTGCCTATGCTGCCAGAGCCGTCCCGTACTTTGCCGAGGTAGGAGACGAAGAACTAGGGGAGTGGATCCATCCCAAAACTGGGCCATCTCAGTGGCTAAAGAGGAAGGTACTGTAGTACAATCCTATCCTATGCTAGATACATAGTTTATGAGTTTGAGTACTTTATTCTACTCTCACCCGTATCGGTGCTCAATACTACTCCTAAAATACCTTATATAGGTCATACTTAAAAGATCATAAATTCTTGAAATCTGGCTTTCTTGGGGACTTAGCCCAACTTACTACTTAGTTTACTCATGTAACTTCTTTAACTTTACTAAAACTAGTATTTTTCATGTACTTTAAAACATACTAGATTTCTCAACTAAAGTATGAAGAAACTTTCAAGAAAATCATTCCTTAATATATAACATACTCAGCTAAAATGCAAGAATGATTCAAGAAATGAATTCTTTAACTTGTCTTAAACTATAAGCTTTACGGGTGTTCATGAAACCCATGTGAATTTACAGAAAATCATTTATAACTTAAAAATCTAAGAGTCAATACTTTAATAACAATTAAATAATCAAGATTCATCATTGTTAAATCAAGATTCTATGCATACGTAAGGAAATTTACTAAACTTCGCAAGATTTTTGTGAAAGTAATCTAAACCAAGACTTGAGACTTCTGGGATGAAAACTAGGTTATACTTTCTTAAATATTCTAAAAATAATAATTTTAGAGTGTATTTACATACTTGGGGAAAAGAATTCTTGAAGAATGGGAAAAAAATTCTTGAGCCTTACTACGAATCTTGATCTTTCTTACGCTTGAGTTCTTGAGAGGGTTTTCTGAAGAATAAAGGTGTAAAGTGGGCGTTTAGGGCTTAAATACGACTTAGAACTAATTAGTTTAGGATTAAGAGGTGTGGGAAAGGTCGAAACTACCTCTCCCCCCAACTAAACCAAAAAAATTAATCGGATTTGTACAGTTGCGCATCGCGTACCTGTGTTGTTTTCCTGATTTTCGTAAAGTTTCAGTTTACGTCGAAATTTTGAAAAAGAACAAGTGTGATTCCACGTCGTGGAAGGGGCGCGAAATTCTCACTAGTTTTTATTCTCTTTAAAAAAAATAATTCGCGTTTTTCGCATTAAAGCTGAGTCAAGATCATTTTCAACTTGGTTTTTTGCACTGATTACAAATCCGGTCTCGGATATGCAAACGGGGCGTGGGAAGACACTTTACAGGTAAGGCAAATTCTAGGGGTATTTTCTTCTTTTCAGCGGGAGTTACACCCTCACCCTGTCTCTCCTTCTTCTCTCTTAAAACTTGCGTAAAAAGAAAAGACTTAGAATAGTTTTGGGTTTAAAAACCCTTTCCGTACGAATTATACATTTAAAAACCGACCTGGGGATGTAAAACTATATCGAGAAGGACTAAATTGTCCTTCCCGAATTAAAAGAAAAAACTGCACCCTCGTACGTTAGTGCGCGACGCACACTAGTGGATTTTTTCAATTTTTCACGAATTCTCAATTTTCATCAAATTTTTTAAAAAAATATAAGTGTTGTTCCATGTCCTCTCCTTATCGTGGAATGGGCATGGAAACCTCACTGTTTTAGGCTCTCTTTGAGAAAAATAATTCGCGTTTTTTCACGTTAAAGCCTAGTCGAGACCATTTTCTGACTCAGTTTTTTGCACTGATCGCAAATCTGATTTCAAATTTTTTATCAGAGTTTGGGAAGACACGTTGTGCGCATGATAAAGTTTAGGGGCATTTTAATAATTTTATGAGGTGTTACAGGCGAGTCCTTAAATAAGTAAAAGGAAATTATTACCATTTGTCCATATTTAATTAACTAATAAATGCAGATGATACGAATTTTAGATTGTTATAATATATAACACATAATGGATATTACTGTAAAATTTTAAATCAAGAGTATCAAATTATCTTATTTGTAAGTGATGTTATCATATTAATTATGATATAAAGTGAAAATAACATTCATCTGTCTCACCAATTAATTGTAGATTTGAACAATTAAAAAATAGAAAACATTATTTATTTTAGTCAACATATAATAGTTATTTTAATTATTCTCTGTCCATTTAAAGACATGTTTAGATTGAGGTAGTTAATAAATTAAGACAAGGTAATGGTGAACATTTATATTAAAGCTGCCCCATGAGAAAAAAGAAAAGTTAATGTTTGGTGCACATAAATATATTACATTATTTTTCTTCTTATTTAGAAAATAGTTTAAAAAGAAATCATTCTTTTATGTTTTTCAATCTTTGTGGATATTGTTTTCTTTAGGAATAAAATTATTTAGAGTATTAATGTGTCTCATGAATGTTGACTCATGAGAAAAGAAGACAAATTAATGTTTGATGCACATAAATATATTGCACTAGCTTTGTGCATTTAGAAAATGATTTAAAGAGAAATAGGGATGGCAATAAAGCGCGGGTGGGGCGGGTACGAGGCGCGTGCAGGGGCGCATATTGAGCTCAATCTGCAAATTTTATAAAATGCCATGCCCTATCCCGCATGATGACTCTTTCTCATTTTCAACCTGCTTGTCGCGCCCCACATAGACCCATCCCTCCCCCCCACTTAAATTTTAAATTTTTTATTTCTATTTGAATTTAGATTTTTTGTTTTGCTAATTAATGTCTCAACAACTAATTAACTATTATTAGTTGACATTTTAACAATTGTTTCATAATCATTCATTAAAAATTTTTAATTGACAATTTAACAACTAACAATTATCGGACATGTCTGGTTAAAATTTTAGAAAAAAATAAAATTTATATCCATGAGGTCTGAAATGATATCCATGAGGATGTAGGGTAACATTCCGTAAAATCCGTATGAAGTGGGGCTACAGATTGAGCTAATGGCAGATTTTCTAGCGTAAAAGTATCAGAAGGACATAGGACATCCTCTGAACTCAAGTACTAGGGAGGTGAGAGTAGAGATGATGATACATTTTCTGAGTTTAAAATATTTTATGCATAAACATGATAACATAAAATGATATTTTGCTCAGACATTAAGGGATGAGTAATTCGTACTTGATTCATAAATTCCATATGAGTATGAAATGCTCCAGTGCATAAAGAACATTGAAATAACACACGAAAAGATACTAAAAATTGATTGAGGAGAAAAATTTGTATTATTCATATTTAAAATATGAATAACAAAAAGATTCTCTAAAGTAGAAAATGATAGGAAAAAACCAATTATACACAAAAATTTGTGAAAACAAAGAGAATTTATAGACTTCTCACGGCATAATCCTGTTGTTTGTTTATGTTTATTCCATTTTTGCAATGAGCAGCAACTTTACTATCAAAATTTATAATCTACTGATTTCTATTTCCCAATTTGTAACAGACTTCAAGAAAAATATTGTTAGACCCCGTAAGTTAGAACCCGTAAGTCCTTAATTGGCTCAAATTAGTAAAGTTTGGGACCAAGTGTATATTTCTTCTAAAGTGTAGTCCTTAAGATAAAAATTGTTAAATGGGGCCATGTGTGTGGCCATTTGTGATTGGTTCACATTGAAACTTCTGGCCTATATATATGTATTGATATCTTGTACAAGACAAGAGTTCCACACTTGAAAAAAATAAGAGAGAGAGGGCCAAGAACAAGCAGCTCTCGGTTGCTACAGTGTGAAGAGAAAAATTGCATTTTTTTGAGTTTTCGATTATTTGACGCCTCAAGCTTGGTATATTGGACCCCCTAAGTGGCGTGGAAGCGTTAGTTGGTCAAAAAAACGCTTGGTTTGACGGCTACGAAGATTTGAGCCTAGTAAGGGATTGTAAGGTATGTTAATTTCTAGCTTCTTTTATGTAAATTAGAGATTGTGGGGGTGTTTGGTATGTGTTAAATTTAAGGTAAAACATGAAAATAGGGTTGGTTGTTAACTTGAATTGTGAATTTCGAATTTGGGGTTTGAATTGTGGACAAGCTTGCACATGAAGATATATTCATTTTTAGTTATGTGTTTATATTTATTTGACATGAAAATAGTCTTTGTGGGGTGAAAGAAGTGTTGAGAAACTATGT